>OZ002741.1:191808388-191976439 GCA_963924295.1 Dioctria rufipes
AGTTAAAAACTTCAAAGATATGCAAATTATTTATGATTTAAAAAAATTATAAAATTTTAGGAAAAAAATTAAAAATATAAAAAATATGATCTGAAGGGTAATATAAGATAGTCGGGTAATATAGAATAGGGGGCTAAAAATTATAACAATAAACAAATTTTAAATTAAATATTTTATCGGGTTATATGAAATACTAAAATTTTATATGTCGTATTATGAGATATTAGTATTCTATATAACGCGACCCCGCTATTTTGTAAAAAAATTACACAATTTTGATTACGATTAGTCGGAAACTAAAAAACGGATATTAAATGACAATTTCTAACTATTTGGGTGCTGATATTATCTAGTTAAAGTTTGAAAAAATTGTAGCTAATACAAAAAAAAAAACTTTCCTCCTGAAAGGGGAATTTCCACTTTTCATACAACTTTAGGCCGACACCTCCAAACATGCATTATGATACTCTAAACATGTTTTATTAACAATATTTATTTATTTTATCTTTGGCGATCGAATGTAGCTTGAACGACTTCTTTGTATGAAAAAATGGACTTTTCTACTTTCCGAGATTGTGCCGAATTGGTCCGTTGTGTAAAATGACTTCCTATGAGAAGAATTTTCACAACAAAGGACTAATGGCAATGGAAGAAAGAACTAAAAAAACATATTCGAAATATACTGGGGTGTATGTGACCCAAGTGCATGTGAATGGGTTTTCTGGCGTTAAAGACGTCCCGAGCAAGTTTTCTGAATCAGGAAAAATATACACCTTCCGATAGTACCAGGCGAGACCTTTAATTTGGTATGCTACATGCGGAATTGTAACCACTTCCCCACTAGGGGTTTCTACCCGGTTCTCCTAAAATAATACAGTGAAAATTTTTCTTCTATGAACTTTAGCTAGCAAATAATGAAACCCGTTTTCCGATCGGACATAACCCTTCCTTGTTAGAGCCGATCTAAGGGGTGAAAAACCTAGTACCTTAGTTCAAATAAAAAAAGAAGATACTAAAAAGTGAGTATTGGGATCTCCATATATAGCTATTTAAGCCTCCAAGTATAGGAGTGTCGGTACTCAAACTTCTTCCCAGAACCTAAGGAATTCGGTTCTGTACTAGATTTTCCAAAATTTACTAGATGAAATCCTCACCCCCCTCCTCCACCTTTCCACTGCTAAATTTCAATAAATATTACTAATAAAAAATGTTCAGAATATCATAGTGCATCGTTTAAAACATTCTCATGTCTGGAGGTGTCGGACCGCCTAAAATGGGCATTCCCGTTTCCAAACACGAAAAATAAATATATTTATGAGCAGATGAACGGCGCGTATTTACGGACACTTTAAGAATTTCTGAAGTAGTTTAAGATACTTCACCTTGAGGACAGCATTTTACCGAAGAGGAACCATATTATTCCATATTTCTAGACGAATGTATAATACCCAAATTTCTTTTATATATAAAAGTTATGTTCTTTGAATTCTGTATTGAAGTGAACTTATATTGAACCTTTCTGTTATATTTTTATACTGCAATATAATTATTTATTAAAATGATACATTTTGATTTATTTTAATAAATATTTATCATATAAATTAAACATTTAAAAATGAGAGGCAAGTGGCAGCACTGAGTTTTATACCATGCCTATTACCTACACGAACCAGACAGATTGCATTATGTGAATTCCAATTTTTAGAATAAAGTTCTTACTATACATATGTGACGATTGCAACAGGTGGGAAATGTACAATTCAGTTAAAAAGTACTATTATTTACCATCCTGGTATAATTTTGTGGGGAGAATTCTTAATGTTTACTTAGAAAAATTTATTTTGTATATCGGCTGTGTTGTTTATATTTTTGCAGACTGTAATTTTGAATAGTAAAATTTTAGGGTTCCGTACCATTCCCAAATTTGTTTAATCATACTATTATTTCCCAAATTTTAATTAAAATTAAAAAAAAAAAACTTCTATTTTTTTCTTTGGTACGATATTATATTTATCAATTACCTACAAAAAATATGAAAAAAAGTAAACTTTTATACGAGACTATCCTACATAAACAATGTTGGCTTGATGCTCATCGAATATATACAAATATTTCTCACTACTAGCATAGCCTAAAATCGAACCCAGGCTGACTTAGAAAATGGTAGGCATTTTTAAAGTTACATAAGTATAAATATTGTAACTAATTTGGCTACACCAACTACTTTGAATGAATCTCACATTATCTGATTGTTATGCATACTCGCTTAATTTATTTATCAAAACCCTCAAATTGTTAGCTAGTAGTATAAAACAAAATACAAAATATGAAATAATATTTCTTGTAGATAAAACTATAAATAACAAAACGTTATCAAAAATATGATATACGCAAGGACCTTTTTTTTTTCATTACGTACATTTTCACTTCAATTTCATTATTTTTTAAAATTGTCAGTAAAATGCCTCCGGTAACAAAATTTATAACCACTTCCCCATAGCCTTACCCTTACTGATACCCTTACATGAAATAAAGAAAATGTACATATGCTCGAAGGACTTCATTTATTTATTTTACGCTTCTCTGAGCTATGAACGTATAGATAGCTATACAATTGTGTTGAGCTTAGTTGATAAATAACTGAAGAGATAAATGATAAAAGTCCAAACTAGAATATAATAAAAAGCGATGTCTACAAAGGTGAGATACCCAGAAGATATCTTTATCCTAGGGTTTAGGTAAATTGATTGAAGCCGTAATTGAACTTGATCCAGGTAGGTACAACGGGTCAATCATAGAAAAACTCCTTCACATTTCTATGACAACACTATCTAGAAAATAGAGAATTTACCAGCATAAGATGGAATTTTGCTTCGGATGCAAATGAAGAATTGTATAATATTGTCTCTTGAAGGAGATCTATTATTGTCATGATTTAATAGATGTGAATATAAAATAATGAAAGTAAAAGGACTCCATAAGTTATAAAAGCAACAAAATATCTCACTAGTATTCGCGTTTATTGTTTTAATTAAATTTTATTGTGCTAAAAATTCTTTCTCTTTTACACTAATTTCATTTGAATAGATCAAAGGTGCCATCTGTGCAGTACTACAAGCCACAATTTTGTAGGACAAACGTATCCGGCTAACGAGGGAGCTTCAGTTCAATTAGCAGATAATTCCTTTGCTGAAATAGGACAAAAACGGATTACTTGAGTTCATTTCGTTTGTTGCCCTTTTCATGCTATGACGCAAAGCAATAAATTCCCTTGTTAATTTGTCACTTTTTGCTATATCTTTAGTGGTTGCTACCGCAAAATATTTACAGTCCTTAGTGTGTGCTGTACTGTATACAAGGGGAGAACCATTAATTCTATTTTCCCGCCAGATGAGCAATTACTTCGTGCTGGGCTGCTTTTAGCTCATGATACCAACAAATAAATATCCCATAATAAAAACAAGCAATCTTCTTCATTTTCACATATCTCCGAAAAAAAAAATTTAACCGTACCTACGCAATAAAGGTGCTATATTTAAGTTTATTCACTTGTACCTTTCCGTTATCTTGTTTGTCACATTTATTTGCGAAACTTATTTTTCGTGCAATACAGAAGGGGATTCTTTTCGTTATACATATTTATAACAGATTCCACCAGGTAGATTCCCCAACATATGTTTGTAATTACTCGATGACTATAACGGCGTTAATTAAGAAATACTATGTATGATAATGCACAATATAATTACCTAATTACTTATTACACAAGACTTATTATAATTTTGTGTATAATATACATTCCAGGAAAAGTAGCAGTAGTATCTCAGTATAAAGCGCTAGTTATCAGCAATATTTAACCGCCTTTTGACCTGAAAGGGGAATGAGCAAAATTAAAGAACTATTTTCGAGCTCAGTATGATCATAAATGGAGACATAAACAATAATTCAGAAAACATTATAAATGAAGGTCCCTTTTTTAATTCAGAGTGATCTTAAATCCAAGTTTTCTCCATAATTACCCTATTAAAATGAAATCATTATAAAACCCCTTGTCTAATACCCTAGACACACTGTCTCCATAATGACTTAATTTGAAATTCGATCATTTCAAGGAAATGAAGTGATGACAGATTTTGACCGAAAATTATTTCATTTGGAATGTCATTGACAGTTCCTTCCATGTGAACAAAAATTTTGGCCAAGTTCAATTAAATGCTATCAAGAAAATTTTCGAGTATTTGCTGTAGTTACAAAGCATTTAGCAGAAGACAATTTATTTTGTTGAAAGAGCCCAAAAAGAGAAGAAAATCTGCGAAGAAATTTCATTCATGATCAGCTGATGGCTGATACTGCTAAGGCTAACTTTATTGGAAAAACTTTCCCCTTTCCATTAAATTCAGCTCATTTTAATGAAGTTAGGTGGCATTTTTACTGTAATTTCACTAAATGGCGTAAAAATTGCTCTATTTGAAAATTAAGCGAAATGTTGCAATGGGTACATGATGGACTTCATTTATGTGACAAATAGTATATTTGACTCCATTTATTTAAAAATTACGTCATTATAAACACAGTCTGTCTAGGGTATAAGATAGGTTCTCCAATAAATTTTACCATTTTCTTAATTTTGGTAAATCTTCGGTAGTGAAATATAATGATCCTGAGTTACTTTGTGAATTTGTTCGTAGGCTAACGGTCGAAGGTATATCAAACTAGAAATCATATTAAAAAATATGTCTGCTCAATAAGATCGAGTGTACAGCTGGAGTAGCTTATTTATTGCTGTCAAGTAAAGATGGTCAAAATGGGATAAAAAAGAAATGGTGTCGTAACTCGCAATTACACCCAGAAAAATGAAAATTGTGGATGGAAGGGTGACTTTAGAAGAAGATTCCATTGAACCTATGGAAAAAAATTTACCCAATATTGAAGCAGACTAAAACTCTTTTTAGCGGCAAACCCTACAACCTAACCCAACCTAACAGTCGCACTTCGGTTTTTACTGAAAAATGTTGCCAAAAAAATGAAGAAATGATGAGCAAATGATTATCGTCAGAAAAAAAGATAACATTTAAAAGACGTTGTGAATCCTTGAAATGTTTTATTCGGCACCGTGAAATAACGCCATATGCAATAAAACCGTATATTTCTAGTATGATGGTGTTATTTTCTATTCAAAAGTGAATTAAATTCTTATTTTCAAATTGATTGGTTGTGGCAGATCATTATGGTTTTATTTCACATTTGCACAACACTTTCTCATATTTATATATTATGTATATTTCTTAGAGCTCTACCCTAAAATAATACCAAAATATTTGCAAATATCTAAATGTTGCCATCTTTACGCATCGATTGGTAGGGCCTTTCTATGATTTCTCTACCATGAACAAATGGTTTAAATTTAATTTTTGAAAATATTTTACACTTTACTCCGTATAAAACTTTCCGACATCCTTTGGGGTTCTCTTAGTGTAAACAGGAAATCTGCAAAAAATTCTGTGCTTATGTAATGGAACTATGAAGAGTGATTCGCTTAGGACGTAAAGACCCGACTGTCAGCATGAGCTGACAGATCACTCGACGGGCAGCGTTGACTACAGGGCGGCACGCTAGTTCGCCTCAGCTATTGGCAGAGAGTGTGGGGAGGTTCCACAAAAAACCTGCCGCTGCCGTTAGCCATAATCAAAAAAATTTCGTGGCTATCAACACAAAAGCCGGCACCCACTCGGTCCTGAAGGGACCCTTGCGTCACTTACGTGTACCTTGTGGAAGGCGCAGATGTTTTGCCTTCTTTGCCGGCCCCATCCTCCCATCTGACTCTGAAGGGCATAATTCTTCAGAGTCCCTAGTTGCCTGGAGAGAGAGAGAGAGAGACTACGCGAGCCTAGACGACCTTCATCCTACGCGAGGGGGCTCCGGGACAGTGAAGGAATAATCAAAACTTTCAAAATTTCATATTTACGTTCTAATTCTGATGAAAATAAAAATTTCTTCAAAAGATACTTTTCATTGGTGTATGTAATTAGGAATGACACCTCTACGTAACAAAAGCGTTTTTAAATTAATTATTATTATTATTATATTATTTCACACTTAATCTCAAAATAATTTCCTTTGAAAACTTTATTTTGCAATAATTTAGTGACTGAGGATTTTTATTTCTCTCATACTTTTCTCATCTTCCAGTTCAAACTATACACTTAAATCTAACTAGAAAGATTGCTTTCGATCTAAGTTTCCTTTCGGTACTTTCGGTAATATGTAGTATTCAACAAATTAACTATAGCTAGTTATATATATAAAGCATTAAATCAAAAAAATTCAAAAGGTCAGGATTCCAATATACATGTGTAGGTAAGTATATCATGAAATTAGACATATATATGCAAGTATAGATTTAAATTGAAACTATGTAAATATATGAAAAAAAAATATTAATGACGAAAAAGTTCTACAGTGCAAGTCGCTACACAATTCGGAGTATATACCTGTGTCAAAGGAAAAGTGCAATATATCAATAATACTGACAGTTAAAATTCCATTTCCTGATGAAGCGCTTCAGCATCCGCCATCTAGTTAAAAATTAAATTAGAATTTAATGCTTCGACTTGCTGTCTGTAGGCTCTATCACAAACTAATTCGATGAGTTGAAATAATATTGCCCAGTGGCACTTGTATCTACACTTATATCTTGAACGAAATTAAATAAGAAAGTGCGGAACGTAATTATAATAAAAATTACAATTTAAAACAATTTACAAATTCATTTTATAGTTGACGACTGTGCAAAGCATCGCAACCTTTTAGTAAACTCACAGTAAGTTCTGGTAGTAGTCCGACTGTATCGTCACTACCATCGGTCAGAAGAGCTGATTCCAATTCATGATTGAATATCTAGGCGACCAATAAAAGTAGAAACCATTTATATGTGCGCTTTTCAATCCTTTGAAAACTTCACTGAAGTTCAAATTGTAGTTTTGTAAAGCCGACCGTTTTTAGGGTTCTAACATGTGAATTGTATTGTCGGATCCGTTTACTTGGCGAAGAAATACAGTTGCTTCTACGTATTTATGGTGAAAATTTTCCGTTCTAAACGAGTCTACGCTTGATTTGTATTGTACAGCTGGACATATGTGGATACCACCGAATACTTTGAGTACCGATCACGAACTGATGAAATGTATCTTGGTGTGCCCAGTCCGAGAAATATTGATTTCCAAGCCCTTGGTCGCCTGCATCAAAACTTCCTTGCTCAACAGCGAATTTTGTAAAATTTGTGTAAGTCTCAAAATTGGACGGAAGACAGAAACGCCAGAATTAAAACAATCCGGCCAATTTATCTCTGGAGCAGCAAAAAGTTCTTCCCTTTCAAAGAGCTCAGCAAAATTTTCTTTCTCTTTGTCCAGCACCCTTTGGAAATTCTTTTTGGGATAGATGTTGTTGAGGATTTTTGATGATCAGTTTTCTGATTTCATTCGTGCACGCGACTTTTACTCGAGAAGTAAGACAGATTGATTCTTCTTCTTCTTTGTCATCCCCAGCCTGTCATCTGTAGCTTGAGGAAATGTATTTCTTTCGGTCGGGGTGCGTTCATTTTTTTATGCTTGACGCAGCCGGCCTACACGCTTCAGTAATTCTTGTAGCATATTGCTATATGCAATACGCTACGACCATAACACTTATTTATTGCCATCTGAAGGATAATACTAAGAGCTAATGTATTTTTCTTGTCAAATCCATTAAGGTCTGAAGGATCACGGAATTCATTATTTTCGCCAATGATAGAAAAAAATTAATTTTTTCACTATTTAAGAGAAGTCTTAGGGCCTGTCCGAATCCAAGTCTTTTCGTCTTGCTATTACATCTAGTGACGCAACATCGAAACAAGCTCTATCCGAATCCATCTCTATGCCACTATGCTACTTTATATAACAGTTTAGACATCTAGCATTTAGCTAACTATAATCGAGTCAAGTGTCGAGTTGACTAATTTAAATAGACAACATATTTTAAGGTTATGTTAATTCGCTTCGTCGTGAACTTAATGGAAAAATGGCTAAAGCTGAAAAAACGAAGTATAAATATTGCGCAAGCTTTTTACTATTTTAATTTCTTTAAAAACAAAATTATTAATGCAGTCATAATATGTGGGTTATAAAGGTTATAATTTATTTTTTGAATTTGACTACATTTATGATCGTCAAGAAATATATGACTACCTTGTAAATAAGTATAAACCTGACTAATTTAGCGACAGGTATAGGTACAAACCATGATATAAAGATAACAAGGTATGGCCGATTCGAGAGGAACTGTTGGCGTTACTACGTCATGTGGACACAAATGTCATTTTGAATGACAAACGTAATTTTCAAATTGTCAACTTTCCAAGCAAAGAAGACAAACTCTTGTATCAATAGAAATATTGTGAACAGCGTTTAAAACTGAAAGAATACGAAAGGGAGTTTATAGAGGATATATATAGATAATTTTCAGGAAATTTCCTTTCGGTTTGGATTTATTGGAACTGAACTTACTCCTTTCAGTGTAGCAACAGGCAGCAAAATAACTATGTCTCATGCAGTTGAAACGAAAATTCGAGAAAAAGGCGTCAGAGAATATTTTTTATTCATATAAAATTGGAAACTCATCTATAAATAAACTACAATTATTATATTTAACATAATAGGTATTAAAACGCTTGATATACGATAGCATTTTCATTTTCTTTTCCAATACTTCCAATATATTTCCTTTCCATTTTTATCAATGAAGTGAACATTTATGCCATTTGGCAGCATAAATAATTTTGTGGTATCATTGAACATGGCAACCATTCCTTCGCCACACAATTGTTATCCAAAGCCGTACTTGCCACTATAAACAACCCATTTGGATATCTAGAAAACAGGCTGCGCTGCAGGATCGGTTTCCTTTCTCATCTCGTAGATTGCCGGCAAGTTGAACAGGATTAGTGTTTATAGTTTGATAATTGGTCATATAAATTAATTACATCTTACCTGTACCCGCAATTATTCCAAGGCATCTGTATTGAAGCTGCAATGGCATCATGCAAGTTATTCTCTAAAAATGTTGAGTCCAGTTTTGTATCGATAACTGCCATTACATTTATTTCAATTAAAGTTGTTCTCCTGCTGCCCTTGCTCTCAAGATTCTCCAACAGATCAGGACATTGTACCATTGTAAACTCAAAATTAAGAAGATGTCCGATTGCGTTTGTTGACCACTTTTTGGGATTAGAATGCGACATTATAATTGTTATATCAACTTGACACAACGACAGATTTCAATTAATGGCAATAGTCGCCACATGACGCAAGCTTGCAATTGACAGAAAAGACGGCCATACCTTTTTAATATTTGTATCATGGGTACAAACGTCATGAAAAGAGTACAAGTTTTTAACAAACGTCAAATATCGAGCTAGGCACACGAATTCAGATGGGTTAGCTTTGTCTTCGTCTAACTATTATAATAGCTGAGCTTGTGGTCATATGTTACCAGCTGTAATAACAAGACGAAGATGAAGTCTTGGATTATGACAGGCCCTTAATTATTGTTCAAAATAGGATATATACCATTTTGATGTATGATATGAGTCACAGCTCTACTCCGAACCACCATTAGAAATGACCTACCAAGCACAGAATTCTTATGACTTATTTTGGTTTTTATTTCATTTACAACAAAGTTTGAATATAAATGATATCCATACATCTATATGACATTGTATAACATGAACCCCTGCCACTACTGAAATTGTTTATGTTAATATATGGGATCACTTTTCTATAGCTTTGCATTTTTGGTTTAACGGTTGTATTCCGTTGAACTTAAAATTATAACTTCTTTATGAAATCCATAAAGAATAGAAATATAGAATAGAAATGCATAGATGACAATACAATATTTGGAATATTTTCTCTGTTTCCCGTACTTATTTTGAAGATTGCGCAACCAAAAATTGCTTAATTTTATTTCCTTAAAAATCGAGTTTAAGGAATATTTGTTTTAATAGGCGATAAACTCCAATAGAAGTAATAAGTTCGAATATATTTGGAATTTGTTGAACTTGTAATATAAATATTGCAGGGAAAATGAAGCTAGAAATTAAGATAATTGTGACACCTCTGTCAACAAAATTGGTCCCACATGAAATAGAAAATTAAGCAGCCCACGTTAGACATCTCAGTGGGAGTATCTTACTGATGGTAGTTTTTTGTTGTACCCCAAGGGTTTTTACTTTTTACTTTCTTTGAAATAGTACAAATTCCTCTCACCATCAAAAGGCAACTATGTTTTTGAGGCCGGCCATTCCCTTTAACTTTACTATTTTCGACACTCTCGTAGACCCAATTTTCGTCATCGCAGCGAACTGAAATTTGGTACACAGGTTCATGTCGCGTGACAATTGAATCTGTCAAAATTTGAACCGGAAATTGCCATGGAAAACCCGGAAAATCGGGAAAAATCATTTGAAAATTTGGTACAAATTTGATTAGTGATAAATCCGTTTCAGAAAAAATGCAGAGTTTTCCGATTTTTCCGAAAAAATTTTCGGGAATTTTCCGACTTTTCCGGAAAATTTTCCGGGAAAATGGTTTTCTAAATTATGCAGGATCAAGTTCCCTATCAACTGACATCATTACTTTCTCTCCGACAATGGTGAAAACTTGCAGAAAAAATCGAGGAAAATTCATGTAAAACGCTTTTCCGGAGTTTTTCCGACCAAGGAAGCGTTTGAGTGTTTTGCAACCTAAGACAAAGTTGTAGATCGAAATGAGTTGCATAAAGTCGCTTTTATGGAAAACTCCATGGAAAACCCGGAAAAGCGGGAAAATCATCGGAAAAATTTTCATGGATATGATTAGTGATAAATCTGTTTCAGGAAAAAAGAATTTTCTAATTTATTTAACGTGAAAACGGCAGAAAATAAAATAAGTAAAAAACGAGTTTTCAAAGAAAACTGAGGCCAAATTGCATGAAAAAGTAGAAAATAAACTTTTATTCACACACAGAGGTGGACTCAGATTTTATTCGCCAATCACCGATATCGATATATTTCAGTAAGATCAATCAGAGGTAATAAGTGATTTGATTCATGAAGAGAAAGAATATCCAAGAGAAATGTCAGAGGTGGACTCAGATTTTTTGATTGGGACATTTCTCTTGAATATTCTTTCTCTTCATGAATCAAATCACTTATTACCTCTGATTGATCTTACTGAAATATATCGATATCGGTGATTGGCGAATAAAATCTGAGTCCACCTCTGTGTGTGAATAAAAGTTTATTTTCTACTTTTTCATGCGACTTGGCCTCAGTTTTGTTTGAAAACTCGTTTTTTAGTTATTTTATTCAATTTAATTGTTTTTAATACAGCCCCAGTCAACGTGCATAGCTACAATTATTTCATATGTTATAGACTATTAACCCTTTGCACTCCGTTGTCGCCGCTGCGGCGACAATATAAGGTAAACATATAGCTCCGTTGTCGCTGCGGCGACATAGTAAGATAAGCTACTACTCCGTTGTGGCCGCAGCGGCGACATCTAAAAGAAACATTGTATTTTTATTTAAGTATATATATTTTTTTACCATTTTTTGTGGGTGTGTTCGTCTCGATGTCGCACATCTATTAATGGTGTTGGTTTTTAGGACAAGGGCTCGCATCCGGCGGGGCAGGGGGACAAATTTTCAAATTCTTTTGCTTATAACTCCTTATCGAAAACGCGTACACAGCTCATTAAGGACTTAAATGAAAGCTACTATCGGGAATTACAAGTGGTCGCTGAGTGGTGGTGTAGAGTAGGGTTGCTGGTAGGTAAGGGGGCGGAATGGAAGGAGCCTAAATCTCAATTTTTCGTCCTATACATGTACAAAAAAGGTTGCAGAGGTAATCTCTGAAGACACCCATCTGATTTACTTGATTTCAAAGAGGTTTTTAAATAAACGCATAGAAAGAGGAGGGGAAACGAAGGGGATATTTAGTTTTACGCTTATAACTCAGCCATGTCACCTCAGACCATAGCGGTGTGGGAACTAAAAATTCATATAAAAACATATTTGAATTTGTACTAGATTTTCCGAAAACGTACTAGTAAAACCGTCACCCCTCTGCAGGGAGCGCAGTGTACTTTCTAAACTTTTTCTAAAACCGCCATAATTCTTTGTTTTGACTTCTCCTTCGATCTCCATACCCACTTTTTTTAGTATGTTACTTTTTTTCTAAATTAGGTTAGGTATTAGATTTTTGCACGGTAAATCACCAATAACTTGGTAGGGTTAAGTCCGATTGGAAAATGGATTCATCTCAACTTTGTACCAGCTACAATTCGTTGAAGATTTTTTTACAGGGGGTACTTTAAGGGTGCCGGGTAGGTAGACCCGGAGGGGATCCTTCCAATTTGGCATATCGTATATCAAATGAAAGGTCTCACTGAGTACTATCGAGGAGGTTTATTTTTTTCCAATTAAAAAAACTTCATCGAGACGTTTTTCCGCCTTTGAAGATTTTTTTTCATGGGAAGTTTTTCCCTCGACTCATCAATTCTTCACAATCACGAATGGAAAAAAACACTCAACTTTTTCAGTCAAAAGACGGCCATTTATCTCCTTCAAAGGGACGCATTTTTTTTTCTTTTTCGATTATCTCAAAAAGTTGTGTCGCACGCAAAAGCTAAGTACATACACACGTTGAGCCCAGTAAACTTTCCAGGAAAAACTTGAGATCTTCCCTACATCAGGTCGAGGCATCTTTGATTTTATATTGGATCGAGGCATTGTTGTCTGCCTCGAATATGCATAAAATTTATAAAGAGAAAATTTCCAGCAAATCTTTCACTCAAAAAATAATCAAAAGGAATTTTAGAAATCTTAGTATATTTAGCTGAATTATGGGTTGGAGATGGATTTATACACTTATACACACTTAAATATAGTAGAATAGAGTTTTTTAAGGCCAGAAAAAATTCCAGATGTTTACTGGGCGGGAAGGGAGGGGGACTAATGCAGTTTGAGTACCCACATGACTATGCGGCGAGGTGAAATGGTTTAATGAAAGCGGCCAGAGTAAAATGGCCATTATTTCCTCCACTCCCCCCGATCGAAAATCGTAGTATATAATCGACGCAGGATGTAAAAATAGGAGAACCGTTTTCAGTCAAATTAAACGGTTTATTTTTGTAGGAGCTTCAGGGTTTTCCGTTTTTGCATATGTAAAAAATCGTGATTCCGACACCACCGTAGACTCCGCCTTCTTCCATTCGAGGGACTTGAAATTTATTTCAATAATAGCCCCCGCTGGGAACTTTCATTTAAGACGTCAAACTTCGAGCTACGCCACTTCATTCATGAACTATAAGCATTTGAAGTTGAAACTTTGCCGCCTCGCTAATCCGAGAGCTTACGGCTCCTGATAAAATGGATAGGGGAAAAGAAGTGCGCAAACAAGAAGTATGTAAATACCAAGTTTGGTAAAAAAATGTTTTTTTTCGAACTTGGCACATCCATTTTCGAAATCGAAAGTACCCTATGGAACAATAAATTAAGTTGTGAATCACATAAGAATCATAGTTTATTGGCTAAAAAGCGTAGGAGGAGATAGATTTCTAAGAAAAGACGAAGTGGGTTGGGGTGAAAAAATAGCTTTATTCGAACCTCGTGTTTGCGAAGACCCGTATCGTCGACGAGTTTTGCCACCCAAAACAGAAAACGTCCACGACAGACCGCTAATGCATTCGCATGAAAGAATATATACTATATATATATATATGCAAAATGAAGAAAGGGGGTGTATATGACCCAATTCCCAAAAAATCCTTTTATAACAGTAGAAACGTCCGTATGATGTTTACAGAATCAAGACAAGACCTTTCCACTCGATTACACTCTCTTCCCTTTTTACTATGATACCCCATACGCCCCATTTCGGACAACCCCTCGGGGGGTACATGCTAGCCCCCCCCCCACATGGATTTTTAAATCACCGTATACCGTAAAATGACGAAATAGTATTATTAACAACATTTATTTTCGTTCAGTGCTGCTATATTTTTTCGTAAAAGATGTAAAGTATTATGCTTCATTCGGCATTTATATCAGAAAAATCGGTTGCTTTGTTCTCAAGATATGATTTTTTGAAAATGACGTTTCATTGTAAAATCACGCAGTTTCTAACCTCTCTAGCGGGGAGGTGGTGCATGGTAAGGGGAAGCAAAAAAAATACGTGTCAGCTATTTTAGTATCCTATTAAACTGTAAAAGTTTCATATGGAGTAGCTGGTAGCCCATAGTAAAAATGGTTCGGAGTTGCTGAAAGGTCATATTAAAAATTGTTCGGAGTGCAAAGGGTTAAGAAACACATAACATCCCATAACACGTTTAATGTAAATTTATTTTGGGCCAATTACTCAAAACTCAAATTATCTATAATTTCAAAAAATTCGTCGGTTGAATCCTTAAGGCTGAATGCCAAAAAATAAAACTCTCGGTTCCGAGCTTCCAAAATTTGGGTATGTAGTAGTAACGTGAGCTTTCGTTCTAATCACATTACCAATGCTCACCAATCCCAGCAAACATTGCGAAACGCAGAAGATTCACTTTCTTATTACCTGGACGATAAAATAGTTCGTGGATGATAATTATATTCGTATTGCATTCTTAACTTCCAACGGGAGAAACTGTTACCCCGAAGGCAAAACATCTTGAAGAAACGAATGCGTATCTCCTACGCGATACATTAAAGTAATTTGTCAACACCTCTTCCTGGCGAGTTATTTTCATATCATGTATAAGAAACGTATTCGTTTCTTCAAGATGTTTCGCTTTCTTATCGTCTTAGCAAATCGCTCAAGAATCGTCGAAATAAATCCTTTGGAATTTAAAGTAAGGGAATAAAGAAGATATTTGTTTAAAGTAGGTATTTATTTATTTAATTTTCTTTTTTAATATGGATTGGTAGAATTAAGATCACTAGAGAACTCACAAATTAATTACTGTCGTGGAGTCTAATGACGCGTTCTTCCAAATGATAAATTTGTGTATCAAAGAGATGACAAATAAGCGAAACTATTGTCTTCTTGTGTCCACATTTAAAATCAGACAACAAAATTGTTTGTGATTTCATCTGTTTTTCGTCTACGCATTTCACAGTACTTGCTTTAGTTTCGTGTGGAAGGTATTTTGGCAATATCATCCACATATCGCCCCGAAGATTTTTCATCCAAATGTTTGCTGGGATAATTCCAATAAAGTGCTATCCAAAATTACATACATATAAAGAAAACGAGAATTTGCTTGGACTACTGGATCGTGTCATCACTACGAGAAACTTTTGGGAATTGAAATGAATAAATCATTCACTTTTTATCAAGATAGAAGTTTACAAATTGCTATTTATAAATCAATCTTCATTCTCATGTTATAGCAATAAATTTTATTTAAGTTACAGGGTTTCAATTTTAATGTTATAAAAGTATTTGTAACATGATAAATATTAAGAAATTTGGAAAAACAGCTCCCATAACATTTATAAATATCTTTGAAAAACCTATGTATGAAAACTAATAAAAATTGGTGTGTACATAAAAAATTATTTAGGGGGGAGAGAAAAATAACACGGTTTTTTGAGGTTTTTGATTTTCTAAAAAAAACCAACACCTTTTTCAAAAATCTAAGCACGGTAGCATTTGAACTGAATAGTTTCTGATATTTTGCCAAAGGTTTCAAATCAATATCATAAAAATTGTGGAAAATAAGAAGGGCGAACAAAATCCTTGCAAATTTATGCAGCCTTAAGTGTGGTATATGCATTTTGGTCATTTTTGAGTTATTGACACATTTGGGGTATATAAATTACACTCTTTCGAATGCTGATATCGGAATTATTTTATCACTCTTCAGTAAAAAGATACCGTAAGTCAATTTCGTGTATATGCAAAACTAGAAATATTTGTTTGCTGCATATTTGTCATATAACGTTTAAATATAATTTTTTTTTATGGGGTACGACAAATAAGAATTAAAATTGAATTTTAGAGGTAGCGTATACGCAACTGATTTATGAGGGAATACCACCAAAATGGCAAAAACTAAAAAAGAAAGTGTAATTGCTAATTTGTGGTACACCATATAATTTAAATAAAAAGATTACTCTTTTGGACTTTTTACCGGGTTAAACTTAATTTCGTTCAAGAAGGAATTTTTTGGGAACATTTTTTAGCTTTTGCTATATACCGGAGAGTCCCAAAAAATTCTTTCTTGAACAAAATTAAGTTTACCCCGGTAAAAAGCCCAAAAGAGTAATCTTTTTATTTATCTTTTTCTCATGAGCTTGTATAGGAGTGTTTTTTCCTCATATAATTCACACCCAGAATTTATTCTTAGTTTATATGAGAAGAGATCAGTTTGATCTATTTTCAAGCGTCTGCAGCAGGCAGAAAACCAAGCTGCACCGATGAGTGTAAGGTTTTCTGCTGTCACGAAACGCTTCTTCTTCTTCCTTTTGTTCTTTATTTTTCAGCCCACTGCGTGGCGTATGCAGGTTCGATTCGCTTCGAATGAATAAAAAAATAAAAAAAAAAATTCTATTTTTCTCAAAGTTTTCATTTCTTTCTTCTTTTTTTTTCATTTTTTTCATTTGTTTTTCAAATCACCCAATTTCGCTATTTGGGATCTGTTGATGAGTCAAACCAAGACTGGAAACTTGTCACCAAAAATTAATGGGTTGTGTGATGAAATAACAAATTAGAACATTTTTTAGCTTTTTTTTTTTTCTTTCTTGAACCATATAATTTGTATAGACCACAGTGTGTGCTTGTTTGTTTCATACCAACAGATTTTTGGGAGGGATAGCAGGCTGTATATAAAGCCGCGTGGCGAAGTACACAGGTTTTTAGTTCCGTCTTGTTGGACTCGAAGCAGGTAAAATTATAAAATGTTTTTCGGTACTTTCCTTCTTATTTTAATGTATTGTAGGATGTCTTCACCAGTGCCGGACGTTCCTATTGAAGTTTTAAATGCCTTGGAGGAAGTATAATAATTTTTCATAATTATAATTTTAAATTATTTAGGCTTAGTTTATTCTATTATTTCAGACTATGTGAAGATACACCTCAAGCGTTAGAGTGGAATTCTGACGATTCATATGCGGATCCGAATTTCACTATAAACAATAAAGGTGATGCTGAAAGCGATGTAGATATTACACCTAAGACTAGACCTAAAAAGAAAAGGAGTCAGAACAAAAACATCTGTTCAAGATCAAGTCCTCTATTTAAAGATAACCCACCTACGAATACCGAAGATCCTTCGACTACAAGTTTTACATGTACGCCGTCGAGCTCGCAACTAATAGCGCAGGCTACGCCTCCCTCTTTTAAAAGAAGAAGGAAACTAGAAAACTGGAAAAGCGACGAAAGCGTGCCAGAGAAAAAGGTGAGGATTATATTGGCCAAAAT
This sequence comes from Dioctria rufipes, assembly GCA_963924295.1. Lineage (NCBI taxonomy): Eukaryota > Metazoa > Arthropoda > Insecta > Diptera > Asilidae > Dioctria > Dioctria rufipes. Next base: position 191,825,872 of record OZ002741.1, read on the forward strand.
GCACCAAGAGCTGTGAATGTTGAGGTTAGTAAAAATAGCTGTTTACCGAATTGTATTTTTAAATGTCAAACAATATTTAAAGCATCGGACAAACAAAACATACATGAAAGCTTTTGAACATTAGACCACAAATCAGAAAATCATTTTTACTCGAAATTTGTAAAGAGAGCATGTAAAACCCAACCAAAAAATGTCCCGATTGAACTCCTATAAATATTTTTTTCAAAACAATTGCAGTATGTTTAGAGTGTGCCAAAAGCTTTTCTGAAAATCTTGGATTAGTGAATCACGAATTTATTACTTTTTTAAGAAAAATTTTAATAAAGAAACAAGCGTAGCAATCTGTCCTGAAAAAGGTAAACATGTCAAAAAGGTCACAGATCAAAAAAAAAAGAAGAGGAAGTGAGAAGACATATTGAAAGGTTTTCTATTGTCGAATCAGATTATTGCCGCAGGATTACTTAAAGAAGTACTTAGAGTATAAATTTAAATATCGCTAATGCACACTTTATATAAAGAGGGATGTTCAGGTTCGCCTGATAACAGAATGCATTTACAGGAATGTTTTTAACCTTCAATTTAATTTGCCTTTCTATATTCCTAAGAAAGACAGATGCGTTATTTGTTCGGAATACGAGAAAAAAAATTTAATATTTTGGTAGAAACAGCGGCGCTTCGTAAATTTAAGGAAAACAAAAATGATAAGATTGCGACTAAATTGATGAGAGATAGATCGTGTAAATTTAGATGAACCCACCACAGTAATTTGTTACGATCTTCAAAATGTTTTTTGTCTTCCTCGCTCTGAAATATCAAATTTTTTTTATAAATACAAATTTTCTGTCTGGACCTTGCAATAAAAATGGAAAAACATATTGTGCTATCAGGACGGAAATAAATATTGGGAGACCCGGTAATGACATTGCCAGTGCGCTTCATAAAATTTTATATAATATTATAGCCGACAACCCAGATATCACTCGTATAATTTTATGGTCAGATTAATGTGTCCAACAAAATAAAAATAGCTTAAATTCACTGATGTTGTTGAAATTTCTTGAAGCAAATCCATCTCTTTTATCAATCGAACATAAATACTCCGACCCAGGGCCACTCTCTAATCCAGTAAATCGACGCAGTGCATAGCTCTATAGAGAGACATTTAAGAGGCTTGACAATATTTATTCCAGTGTCGCTTTCAAAACCATTAAATAAATTGAAATATCTAAATGTCAAGCTACAAATATTTCAAATGAAAAATGGAGATTTCATGAATTATAATAATTTATCACAAAGATTTTCGATGGTTCCATTTACTAAAGCCAGATGTATCAAGTATAGTTCCAACAATTTATTATCGAGGTTTAGTGATCCTTTTATTAATGGAAAAAAATAATGTTTCCTAAAACACGTACACTTCACTTATCACTTCCAGATGTGCCTAAGTTACAATATGTTGCTATTAAAAACAAAGAGAAGAAAAAAGATACAATCTCCATGTTAAAATACATGGACAATGTCGACCAACATTACTATAAAACTATATTGAAACTACGCTGTGATTAAGACGTTACAACTAAATACATTATTATGAAGACCTGTACTTGTGTTCATAGCTTTTTCAGTTTCTTAATATGTATATTTAAAAATGTCATAATTATGTATGCAAAGAAAATATTAAATACATAGTAACACTTGTATTAAAAAAAATAATGTATATATGAAGTAAAATAAAAATTTATGTATTAAAATAATGAGGATATAGGTACTTTAATAACTGTGACTTACAAGTAATGTAATTAGAGTTTACAAATTTTGAATTTTATGCTTTGTATACAAAGCCTAAGAATATTTTATTTACAATAATATTTACATTTGCTTTCCAACTGAAGAAAATATTTTCAGGTAAATGGACTGATCTCTTGCGTTATATTTGTAAGCAGAAATACTAACAACTTAAAAAATTTTTAAATTTGAATTTAAAGATTAAGGCAAGAGTTTGTTAAATTGCATTATTGTTCTAGCAGTAAAAAACAAACGTCTTTAACTATCCTAAAAAGCGATTGATTGATATTGTGTTTTTTTTATTTATGTTCCTATAGTAAAATGTGGTGTATATCTAAAACGGGAGATAAATGATACTTATTTATCATATTTGCAACGTTTTATTGTATATGAAACATTAAGGTTACGCTTTAACAGTTTTTGTTGTATATGCAAAATTAAAAAATAAAACCTTATTATATAAACATAAAATAAACAAGGTTTGTTGGTTTGTTACTTTTAATCTCGTATTTGCTAGAACAAATTTAAAAAGTAAGTCACCAATTTTCCGTATCCAAAAATAAATCATAATACCTTCTTCAATGATGTAGAGTTATTTAATAGTAGAAGCCTCCCTTGTTTTAAGCAAGTAATCCTAAATGAAATAGCTTCCAGTAATTTATCCCCAGTGTAAACATACAGAGTATTTCCCCTTAGGAGGTCAATAGAGCAGGAAAGTAAAGTACTCACCTGGCCAAGTCAAAAATTGTATGGCAGGGGGGTGGGGGCATATCAACCGTTTAGGATTTACTGGGTGATTAAGAAAAAAAGCTAGTTTTTTACAAAATACCCTGTATCTTAAAAACTACAGTGCGTACGATCACAGTTACGAGCTCATTGTATGCACAACTTCCTGGCCTTTTTATTGACCGCTCAACCAGATTTCACCTATTACACCCTATGTGCTGTATGTAGCCGTTAAACAGTTATTGGCTCTTAACCTATTCTCAAAGCTATTCTGAAACCTATTTTCTAAGATAATTTATTCCCTTGGTAACTGCAAATACGTCATTTAAAAAAAATATATCACCTAATTTCTGTACGACCTGAATAGGTTGTGAGCTAATAACTCTTTAACAGTTACAGATAGAACATAGAGTGTAATGGGTCAAACTAAAGAGGAGAGTCCATATTGTTTATACAAAAAGTTATGCTAATGACCTCTTTCCAAAAATAATATGAGGTCAAAGTAAAAAAAAGGTAAGAAAATTTGAAATCTTTAGTTTAGCCAACCATAACTCTTGAGAGAAAATATATGTGTAAAGACCAGGAAGTTGTGCATACAATGAGCTCTTAAGTGTGACCGTACGCCCTGTAGTTTTCAAGTTCCAGAAAGTTTTGTGAAAAACTAGCTATTTTTCTTAATCACCCTATAGATCCTAAGGGGTTGATATGCCACCGCCGCCCCCCCCCCCTCCCTGCCCTACAATTTTTTTTTTTTTTGCCTAGGTGAATACTGTCACCTCCTGTTCTATTGACCTCCTAATGGGAAACACCCTATATGTACTTCCTATATTGTGTGTTTATAATTTTACGGTTGTCGTTACTCTACATCCATTATTCTCATTAAATTTTTATATAATTTTCACGGTAGTTTCTTTCATATTATAATATATTTCATTTTTCTTATTCTTACTTTTATTTTTATTTTCATTATTTAATATATTTTTCCATTAGTTTCCCCTTGAATTCCTTTTTATTTTAAATTGTTAATCTGAACTTCTTATTTTTTACTAACCATTATTATCTTAGTTCCGAAAAGAGGTTATAGTTTTATTTCATTCCTGGTTCTTTCTTCTTTAGTTTTCTCTCGAGAGTAGTTTATAATTAATATTGTAGAATTATGTCGTCGTATATTTTTAAATGAAAAAATAAAGAAAAAAAATGTGTGTACAAAAATAAATTTTACCTAATAGGCATCAGTTTCAAATTCTCAGATTTCTGCTTCACAATTTATATTATATTTCACAATTTCACTGTGAATATTTTTTTTTTTTTACAAATTACTTTCACAACTATCACAGCTAATTTTCAAATTTGATTTCAGTACCACACACTTACTGAAGTTATTACCATCTTGAATAATTGCCTGCCAAGTCATAAATGTAGCCGGAAGTTTCTCTCGCACTTTTTCTTAACGTTAAAGCCAACAGAGATATTCACACCAGGAATTTCATCCAGAACTTTTTGCACGGAATTTGCCTATAATCACAAGAGACATAAGTTTCATCATCCATATAATGAAGAATTTTTCACCACCCGATTTCACCAATTCTTTATAGATCTTCTCATAACTTATCTTTTCTCTTCTAGCCTTATATTGTGTATATGTCGTAGACACTTGATGTAACTCAGCACTTCCTGAAAAGTCTAGGCAATGTAGGGCTAGTGTAACAGTCTAAGGTTAAGGAGTTTTTACACGAAGTGTCTGAAAGTTTTAGTCAATTCATGAAGATCTACAAGCTCTTACCCCAGTGTGTGTGTGTGTGTGTGTGTGTGTGTGTGTGTGTGTGTGTGTGTGTGTGTGTGCGTGTGTGTGTGCGTGTATGTGTGTGTGTGTGTGTCGTACGTCTGACCGCGATCTCCCTCTTTACTGATCATCTCCCTCTCCTAACATTGGATTATATCGGTTGGTATTATGCCATCGGCGTAAGAGCTTGTAGCTCTTATTGAATTGACTAAAAATTTCAGACGCTACGTGTAAAAACTCATTAAGCACAAACTGTTACACTGCCTACCTACATTTCATGAAGTGCCTAGACTATTCATGAAGTCCTGAGTTACATCAAGTGTCTACGACATTTACTTACATATAATGGAGCATTAACTCTTGTTACAATTCCATATTTTCGTTTCATTGATTGATCTTCGTTTAAACGTCGGGTTCATAATCTAAGTTTTTAACATCTTTCGCTTCAGCTTGTTGGACTTCTTGGCGGTGCAGATAACTGAAACTCGACACACTACTGCTTGTATTCAACACTGCCAATCTTAGAATATCGTTCCCGAGCTTGATTGATAAATCTGATGAATTTCTACTGCAGAGTGTAATTAGTGATACGTTCGCAATCCTAATCATGCGGCAAGAAAAATTCGATTATTCAATATATTTTTATTTGATTACGTTCGGTTTTCATTTTAAATGCACTCACATTCGTCTTCACAGTTTGAAACTTACAGTTTTATGCGCAATAATGAAAAAAACCAACACGTTCAAAGTTTGGAACAGAAATTCTGACTGATCTTTAGTTATTCTACTTTAATTTTCAACATTTTTTTGTTATTTTTCTTGTTCTTGAAGTTATGGGGTGCAGGGTGAAAACGTACCCAAAATCACATATCTCCCCTGATTCACTCTTTCATACAAAATTTTATTTCTAAGATTTAGATCTAACTCCTGTTTCATTTAGAGTGGTCTATTCAATCTGTTCATACATATACATATATAATATAATTTTAATATATTGGCAATAAAGATATGTGTTTTTTTTCTCTTTGTACTTTTCGACCGCCTTGGATCTTTTGTTGTCTTAACAAAATTATTTTATTAAGTCTTATCACAACAGGACAGGGATAGCCATAAATTTCTTTAGCAAGCTCCAAGTTCAAATATTACCTAAAATGTATTAATCCAAACCATTTCACTCGTTGATTAATTCTTTGATATTTTTAGGATAAGACTTATATGATATTTTGTCCCATTATACTCTCCCGAAAGATTGAAAGAGATTATAACTTCCAAACTGAAGCCATCCTCCTCTAGTTCTCGTACAAGGAAAAGTTTTACATCTATTGGAACAAGCACTATTAGAGATGGAAAATTATTTCCATTCAACCCGAATGGGGTGGGCAGTTATTTTTAATTTATGACTCGAACATACATAGTCCGACTTGAATGTTATGTTCAGGTCTTTTGACTTAGACTATGGCAGTTCAGTTAAATGGTCAGCAAAGTTTATCCATACGTCTCGTATGTATTATAGAACTCTCATGTGCTACAAGTACTCTTATGGCTGTTCGTAGGGATATCGACGTCCCTAGACAAGATCTAGCGCAATGTATACTTCAGAGCTTAAAGCAAATACTTGACCAAACGAGCTTTTTCACTGCGCTTATGGCAAGTTACTTTTATGATTTTTTCAAGTGGATTTACAAGAAAGTTTTACTAGATTCTTTGTAATATTGAGAACTCCCTAAATCAAATAATAATCCATTTGAATGAAATTAATGAAATTTTATTCTTGCAGTTGGTGTTTACCATCGAAAAAATTAATGACATTACATAAACTGTCTGAGTTGAAGATTTATATAAAATTCAAAAATGTTACAGAAATCTGTAAAAACTCTTTATAATGAAAGAGGCATAGATACTACCAAGTTTCTAGACTAATAATTCTCGCCTGAATAATGACACCATTGATTATATCGTACATGTTTTACGACATAGTACCTATGATTAAAGTAAAGTGAGACCTGAAGGAAAGGTATCTGTTTAATATATTTACAAATACATACACGTATTCCAGTTTTATTCTTGTTGATTTCAACAAGTGCGCGACCAGTTTTGCGTAACCCGGGGATCACACGTAATAGTACAGCTTGCATACAAGTCGCACTGCCATACTTCTTGCACGTGTAACCTCTACTGCCATGCTGGCAGTTCAGCTATCAGCGAATTTGTATGATGAAAAATTATGGCATCTGAGGTGATAGTACATAATTTGACATTATACAGTTTTCAAGATTGCGGAAAAGAAATGCTTGAGAGAATTTGATAAATTTATTCTGGGAAAATGAGATTTTCTGGGATCATTTGCATTACATCATTTACCAACACCTTCCTCTTAACTTTTTCTTGGGTTTTTATCATTCTGCTACTTCCTTTATTGCTATAATTTTAGAATATACGCATGACTTTACGCCTCAACGCCATTTTTTAAATGAACTTGCATGTAAGATGATAATACATCAGCCGAACTGCCTTCTGCTGTCAAATTAAAACTCACGTTGGAAGGGCGGCTTGCATGCAAGCTGTACTATCTCGTGTAATCTCCGGATAAAAGACCATGACATACATATTTCCCAACTCCCCAGAGAAAGACTCTTACAAATTGCAAAAGTATCTCATAAAAACCTCTTAACATTCTTGGATAGTCTCATAACATAATTCTTGACTTAAATATGTCTCATAGTACTAATATTATGAGAGATTAATGCTATTAGAACTTTTAAAACCTCTACTCTTATATTAAGATCATCTTTGTAATCTTACACTCAAAAAAATGTACTTATGAGTACTTAAGTGTTATGATACTTATATGAAAGCTATTGTAAGAGTTCAAGTATAATACAACTCATAAAGATGCTCCTATTAGTGATAAAATATTAGAGCACCTATGTGAACACTGTTACTAGTGCAAAACGATTGTTATTCTCATTAAAATTTCCATAGACGGCACTCATTCATCAATTTCGGTATTGATTTGTCAAAATGGATTGGAAGAAAGTTAAAAGATCTACTAATCTTCGAAGGAAAATAAATGAAATTTATCTTGAATTAAATAAGCCAAGGAATGTTGCAGTAAAAAAAAACGGTTTCTGTGAATTTCAAAAGTAATCCCAATAATACTACGCAGTGTTCAGGAGTTTTACCTAAAGGTAAATATTAGCTATTTCATATGATGATGTACATTCAAAATGTATTTCTCCAGAATATGACAGCAACGTACCTATTCAAAACATCTCGAATGAAGGTCACGAGGCTGCGATTTCTGCTGACAACATTATATTACCATTAACCCTTCGGTGTCAATGTTATCCTCCATTAATTTAATTTTTTCTTCAGCAGCTTCAGAACTTATTAATTTTTCTCTTTTTTTTTTTTGTGGAAAGCTGGGTCATCCACTTTGAGTTCGCATCTCTTAGCAATTTTTGGATTGAGACTTTTTCGGAATTTGGTCAATACGGAGTCCCCATTTTCTCCCAAGCGTAAGGCACAGAAGTAAGACATACTTCCCCACGTTCAATCGTTTCAACTACTTTAAATGACATTCTGAAAAATTAAATAGTTATAATGCGCTGCAAAACTTCAGAAAAAAGTTTACTTCATTACCTTATTTCAATGTTCTAATAATTAATGCGCAATTATCTGTCTTTTGATGACTCTTCATGAATGGCAAATGTCAATTCTAGTGTGAAACGCTCATAATAAAGGCTCCATGTTTATTGTGAGAGTTGTAATCTCATAACAAGAGTTAAAATATCTCATATTAAAACTTTTGTTCTTATAGCAAGAGTTATGTATAGTATCACTCTCATAAAAAGAATTGAAGCTCTATACGCAGACTTTAGCTCTCATAAATAGAATAGCACTCTTATATGGAGAAAAAAAAAGTGTAGAACACTTGTAAGGAAAGTTAAAGTTCTTATAACAAGAATTTTATTCTCGTAAGAAAACTTAGTCAAAAGCGGCCATATTTTCTTTTGATATGGAGGTTTTAGGGAAAAACAAAATTCCATAAATGAAGCTAATTTACACAATTTAGTATTTATAAAATATAAAAAATTACGTTTTATAGAAAATAAAATGTTTTATATAAATTTATACTAAATCAGGGACCAGTACTGAAGTTTTTATTTTCTCCCAAATTGTAAAACAATTCATATAAAATTTTAGATTTTGATTAATTATGAGTCGCCTTGCTTTTTTCGAAGTGAAATGTCTATTATTACCAATAAAATTTCAGTCCCCATAAAATTTTGGCTTATATATGCGAAAAAATTATTTTCATTATTTCCTAAAGTCCATAAATACATATTTGTATTAAATTCGAGCTCACTTTTATCAATATATATCATAGAAAAAGTAATATAAATTAACACTCATGAAGTTTCCTTTACTCTACAAAAATAAGATCGCCGAGAGGTATTCTCTATATATACAGCTCTCTTTCTAAAAGTTCTGGTAAGGAAAGTGTAGCTCTTATAATTAGATTATACTAATTGTAATGATACCCTTGTGAGAGTACTTAACTACTCTCATTAAAATTCAAATAGAGTTCTTATGAAACTTACTTAACTCTTACATAGAGGGCTAACGTATTTTTATAAGAGAAAAATAACTCGCATAAGTGTGCCATTTAATTCTGACAACACATTCATAAAGCACTCGTAGAACTCTACAAGACTCAAAAAACATGGGCACCAAAGTGCATATATCCTCTCATAAGACGCTTATAGACCTTTATGAGATGAAAATTGTTAGTTGGGTTGGATACTGGCTGTTACTAGCGGAACGCCTGCGTAGAACTAGTTTTGCAAATTTTTGCTTTCGGTGCGTTATTTTGTATTATATAATCCTCTATTCATTAGAAATAATGAAAGTACCATCACAGCTTCTATAATAAAACACTGATTGAATAGTGTACGTTTTCCCATTTGGAACTGGTACATGGATATTTCATGTGTTGGACACCCACGCACAGGCGCAGGCCATGTAAGCTAATCGTGCGAAAAGGATTATTTCTCCAAATGTATTTTCGTTACATTCAACCGTTCGTCCTTGTGCCTTATTTATAGTCATCGCGAACTCTAAAATAAAAAGTTCTCTGCTTTGTATCTATAATCGTGTCTAATGATAAGAACTCAGCCAACCCCGTAAATTTATTCAAAATTTTGTTTTTTTTTTGTTTTACCGAAAATTTCATTTTGTGGTGCAAGTATGGCATTTTCTGGGTATCGTTAATATTAGATTGCAGATCATGGTACACTTTTGACATTGGTTCTTCGTCACTGTGTATAACGTTACAGAAATTCCCCGTAAATGTGACATAACAATCTGAATACTTTACCATTTTTATTTGCCCCTCAGCTATTTTTAAAGGCATTTCCGAGAAATTTCCTATCTCTATGTCGTTATAAAGTTGTACTCTCATATTCGTGACTTCTGCTCAGCGGTAGATTTTCTCGGAAGTCACCTATCAGCAAGACGACCAGCCCTGTATTGTTTTCCCTTATACTTTATACACTTCGATTCAATGCTGCGACAGCTCTTTTGTACGACATGGAGCACACGTGACTAAAGTAGTACCTTAAACCTTATGTCAATTACCAAAACTTTCATCCTTCGCCAATAACAAAGTATGTGTGTATCTTGTAAGGATTTTATATGAAAAAAGTAGAGAAAATAATATTTCCACAGGTAAAATTATGTTGCTACATATCATATATCTTTTAGGTATGGAAATCAATGGAATTTGGAGCATTCTAAGATTTTTTTTCGATTTGATAACCAAAACGCCGGGTGCTACGGCAAGAAAACCATAAAGCGGCACCCATCCGTGATATTTTCATTATGTCATCATGTAAAATTTTGCACGTTAATATAAACTAATACAAGACCTGTTTTTTTTAGAAAGCCCCGAGCACTATTTTTAGTGAAATTATAAATGGGCGATACTCTCTATTTTATAATCATGGGGGTTTGCAGGAGAATTCACTGTATACTCCTAGTAATTTCCCCTGAACGTTGCGGAATAGTCATTTTAAAAATTGTCTAAATATTTACCAACAATCACCTGAACCTTAACTTCTACTTTTGCTAGAGCCTCATTATAGATAAAATTGTTGAATGGCATACTTATATGTGACTGTTACAGACTACGTGAAAAGTCCTTCGCCATAGCTGATGAGTATTCGAAACGCCATACGTTGCTATACAAAAATAGCAAAAGCTCTATTATATCACACCTCAGTTCATTTCAGAACATTTGTAATGAACATATATTTACCTAGACATTTGTGGAACTATTTAAGAAGTGTATCGATATGAAATTTTCCTTCGCTTATAATTTATATTAACTTTTTGAATTCATATTTTAAGTATGGCAAGGGAGTTTCACTAGGCACCTTCAACCTCCCACCTGTATATTCTATCCAAGATTCTAGAAGTTGAACTGTCTTATCCCGGAAACCTGAAATATCCATCTCTGCCTGCAAAGCCGATAGTACGTGAACAACGTAAGACTATTGGTTGTACGTGCATTAAACGGAAGCCATTAATTGGTATGTGTAAAACAGAGAGCAAGTGGTAGTATACGAAGAACTGAATCCAATAGTGAGTACATGTGCAACGGAAAGCTTACCTGTCGCCAGTACATAAACAACGAAGAACTAGTGGTAGTCCGTGAGCCACTGAGTCCACTAGTTATGACGTGTACAACGAAAAGCCCTCCCGTCATACAGGTTAACTAGAGTTAAAGACTCTAAACATTCAAACACTCATATTTTACATTTGTAATACGGACGCTAGAAATATAAGGATGAGTTGAGTTCAAACCAGCTATTGTCATTTAATTCCCTTAAGGTCGATGCACACTTACCGGCACAGCACGAACCGGCACAGACAAGCATCGATCGGTACCATCATTTCTTGTGCACATATAACGACATAAAACTGAAAGTAAACTTTCAATTAAAGCAAATATCGAGAGAAAACTATAGAAAAGTAATCTCATGTTAGCTTCGAAACTAGACCAGCAACCGACAAATGCCGGTCTGGTTTCTAGCCACCAATAGCGACCGGCAATGAAGTTTCCATTACGTGCCGGTGCCGGTTGATGTGAATTAGCTAACTTGTTTTCATATAGAAATATTTTGACTCTCTGTGCCGGTTCGTGTTGTGTCGGTAAATATGCAGCGACGTTTAACTCCACTGACCGAACTATTGGCGCTCGAGCAAACAAATCGACTGAGCAACCAACGTCACAAGTTTATAACAATAAAAATAAAATAAAAGAAAAAGTGTAAAATTACAATGCGACAAAAATCAAAACAAAAAAAATCGGATTCGAAAAGAAAAATTATTATACAATTACATGACAAAGCCGCTTGGTAAAGAAATCGGAAAAATTGTTAATTGGGGTCTACACAACTGTTAGAGATCTAATTGACCAACACAACATAAGAAAAACTAATAATACATTGAAATGGAAATTTTCAAAAATCGTTCTATAAACAATTCAATTTTAGGCCTCTTAGGAGTCAAAGTTTCCTCAGCATACATTTCTACGGTTAAGAATAATCACCACGCAAAATTTCAGTTTTTCAGTTTTCTCTGAACCGTTTTCGAGGTAATCAAGATTGAAGGACAAAGCATACATGAATGAGAGCTTTGTACTTAAACTCTTATAAAATATGATTGTAGTAGAATATCTAAAAAAAACCTCGTGCTAGAAGTTCAAAAAAAAAAACATTTCTTCCAAACTGCATTTTATTTCAACTTGGTATCTTTAATTATGTTCATGACTTATGAGTTATATTTCATATAATCAGCATGTAACAATTCCATGAAACATTAATAAAAGATTAACATTAGAGAGTTTTACTTTTGATATGCATGAGCTTGGCTTAATTTGATTGAGTGAGCATACTAGACTTGACTCACAATTAGATTTTTCATTTACTGCCAATCATTGCAATTCATCAACGGATTAATCAATTTTCTGCTCTTTTGTTATTGTACGCAGGCAAAATTACAACCCTGCAGCTACCTAGAACTATCTCGCTCAACTAGAAGAATTTTTTCACAATTGCAGCGACAATAACGTGCTGGAAGACTTTCTTCACCATGAGGAATAGTCTACCAACTTCTGTTTTTCCTCAGGATTACAATCTACAAAGGTTCAAGAGTGACAGTAGCTCCGCCACTTTCCTCATAATCCATAATCCTTTCCCTATCTCCTTTCTGCCAAGCTGTGCTTTGCATCATAGGGTATCTTCTGAGCTTAAATTAATAATATAAAAAAAAAAATAAAGAAAAATATCTTCATAGGATATGACAGATCTTAAACCATACCGTTGTGTCTAACACATAAACAATTTTCACTTTTTTTCAACATTAATGGTTTCCTGGCCGATGAACAAAGTAAGTATATATCAAAAACTGTCAAAGATCTGTCTTATTCACACACAACTTTTAAGATAGCAGTGCTAAATTAAGATAATAAAAATAGATGTATTCTGACGAGCAGACGAAGTGACACATAAATTGTGAAGAAATGTTTTCCTCCAGAGCATTTGCCCTTTATTATATGTGAACACCAGAAGTGCGAAATATAATCAAGTTAAGAACATCACCCACAACAGGGATAGCTTTTATATTATTCATAAATTCACGCCCAGATACTGATTACAATTGAACACGTGGAGTGCGTATTCTTGAAGTGCGAAAAAACTTCACGTAGCTACGTATGACACGATTTTTTCCCAACCGTAACAACAACAGAAGTAAAAGCATTCCATCCTAGCCACATACATATATACATATATATATATATATATATATTTTTTTTTTAGTGTGGAAAACCCAGTTATCAATTACAATCCATACATTTAAGGCCTGAATTTTTTATGAGAGCCAAGCTTAGGTCACGAAACACTCAATTCCAAGATGGGGTGAGATAGGACGGGGAAAATGTAATGAAATGAATATCAACAGTTTCCCTTCTGAATGAGCTACACATCCATCATCTTTTCCAAATTTATTAGACTTCAGTACCGTTACATATTCATTTATTTATAAGGAATGAATACATTTTCCGGAAAGCAATATTGCTTTTTGGTATAAGTTATCAACACTTCTTGCAACCAAATAGGTGTAGTTCAGGTGAATGAAAATGGGGCACCTTACCTTTTCTTCCAGCATAAAAGCTTGTGTTGTAATCCAATGCTATAATTTTCTTTATTATCGATTACGTTTATTTCACTGATGAAATAACTCAAAAACTATGCCCAGAAATCTTTTTGATTGGTATTTCTCTTACCAGACAAAAAAAAGAAGCGTTGGTACTACCTAATATCGAATATATTTTAAAGTTATTCTAATTAAAGTAAACTATAAAATTGTAGCTCATCTTGAGTTGGTGAGAATAGAAAACTCATAGCATCATTTTCATATCCTAAATATTGACTAAAAGAGCCATCTCGCTACGAAAAATCTACTAGATAACTCTCTCCAAGGATTTGCTGCAGACAACCTATGTAAAGGGTTTTCCAATAAGAGGATATTCAAAGAAAAATGCCATTTTTTGAGATAAATGATCGGATCTTTATTTCATTATAAAGAGGAAGGTATGCCGTTAATAATGGAACATAACATCAGCCAAATAACCACCACGACCACGCCTACAGGACCATATCCTTTTCATGAAATTTTCCATAACCAAATCGCAAAGTAGCTGCCCTATGTCCTCGATAGCCTCACGAATTCCATCTTTGAGGTCTTGAATCGACGCTGGGCTGTTGGCGTAGACCTTCTCTTTCACGTGGCTCCAAAGGAAGAAGTCGCAATGTGTTAAGTCACAAGATATCGTTGGCCAATTGTGATCACATCTTCGAGAGATAACACGGTCCGGAAATTTTTCCCCGTAAAATATCAATGGTTTCGTTCCTTGTATGGCACGTAGCGCCGTCTTGTTGAAAGTAAACGTTGTCCAGATCAAAACCATCCAATTCCGGCCATAAAAAATCATTAATCATCTGTCGATAGCGCAATCCATCCACCGTAACTGTTGCTCCAGCCTCATTTTCGAAAAAGTAAGGTCCAATAACCCCGCGGGACCATAAACCGCAACAAACAGTCACACGTTGAGGATAGAGAGGCTTTTCAACAATAACTCTTGGGTTTTCCGAGCCCCAGATGCGACAATTTTGCTTGTTGACGAAGCCATCGAATTGGAAATGGGCCTCATCACTCAAGATGAGTTTTCGATGGAATTCCGGATCATTTTTAGGCATTTCAATGCCTAATTCCAAAGAACGACGAGGAATGGACAAACCTGGGTTTTCTTCAACACTTTCGGCTACAGCAGCAATATTCTCGGCTGTTCTTGAGCGACGTGTACGGGTTTTATTCTTCACATCGCTACCTTGTCCCGATAGCTCGAATTTTTCTACCAATTTCTGTATTGCGGTCCGACAAGGTGCTTCACGACGACCCAAAAATGTTCGTGATTTACGAACCGTCTCTGCCACATTTTCACCATTTTTATAGTGAATTTTAATAATTTCAATGCGTTGTAGAATCGTGTATCATTCCATTTTTATAAATGGCGTAGTTTCTACTTGTCAAATGTCAAAAAATGACAGCTCCAAAAGTGACATCTACCGAAATAGCGGGCTAATTAAAATAACACCTCTTATTGAAAAACCCAATACTAATCATAGAAAAAAAAAAATTTTTTTTAATAGACACAAGGCCACTGAAAAACAGGATGAGACTGGAAGAAATTTTTAAAAAGCTTTTCTACGAACAGAAAGACCGCATTAGGTGGAGACTCCTAGTCAGTAAATGTGTAACGGAGTAATACCAAGTACTTGAAATAATAGTCATTGGCACGAAAATTCTATTATAGTCTTGTGGACTAAAAGTGTGATGATGGTTGTATCCTTCAATCCACTTACGCTGGACTGGATGTTACTATCTGTAGTCCACCGCTTCCAGCAAACTGAAGACTCGGGTGTGAGAGGACCGTCCTGGAGGTCTGGCTTCTTGTTGGACAGTTTCGAGCTTCAGGGGCTATCTTCGGCAAAAGGTAGCCCGGAATGTCTCGCTTCTAAACAGCCTATCCTGGGGAACTTACAGATCTTGCACTAGAAAGTATGTATATGACGGCAGGCACCGGACGTCAGGTTCTTGGGGCTTCAGGGATGGCCCGGGCAAGTACAATGCTTAAGGATAAGCATCAGTAAAGACAGTTTTTGGGAAACCAAGACGGACAATCCTGGGGGATCCAGAAGCGTCTACACAGACAATCCTTGGCGAAGAACGATCCTTGGAAATTAACGTCGGAATAGACAGTTTTTGATAACTGGATTCGGATTCTACTAACTGACTTACAAACTAACAACATGTTCCTTTAACTTAACACCTTAACAACTTAATAGGCCTAGTTTATAATTCTGATCAAAATACTCTTACACCGCAGAAAGTAGGATGTGATTTGGAAATCACCCAACTACTAAGGTCAATATAGCAGTTTATTTTAATCACGTACATGCTGTGACAAAAGTATGGCCGTTTCGCCAGAGTTTTTTTTTTCTAAATATATAATTACCAAAAACTGCCTGATTTTTTTTATGGGACCTGGATCGTACCTACTCAGTAGGTATAGGAAGTGAGAGTTTTAGTTTTGCTTCATTTTGCTGTTTTATTACTTATTCCTATCCAAATCAAGATATTCAGATGATAAAATGATTTGGTGAATCTCCAATGCGAAAATATGAATTATGTAATAACGAAGGAAAATGTTATTCTAACAATATTTTGGTTCAAACGTCTGCATGACAGGAGACATAGTAAAATATCCCAGAGCAGAAGACATTCGCATTGACTTTGTTATAATTGGCTGACAACATTTTCAAATGAATGTGATGTATCAACTGATATAGGTCGATGTATAGGCCCTAAGTAACTTCTTAATACCCTATTACTGTCACTTAAGCAGGCCAGATTATTTTTTAAGACTTTTGTAATTTTTTATGTACCACAATTTAACTTCTGAACAATACAACCTAAGCACTGTCCCAGAAAAAAACCGACCATATATTTTCAAGGAAACTTTATTGTTGTGAGTTTATACAGTATTTAATATAATTTTATTGTTATTATTATGAAGCTACACATTTTTGTAGAATTTTCGAACCTAAAGGTGGCTTCCCACTGCGCGTGATTTCACGAGCCAAGCCAGCTCGTGCTCGCGCGGCGCGGCCCGTGAAATCACACGCCGTGGGAAGCCTGCTACGAGCGCTCGTCAGCTCGCGCCGCGCCTATACACTTCCCACGGCGTGTGTTGGCTCGAGTTGATTTGCGGGCGGTGCCACCGAAATGAACGCCGCGCCTTTGAAGTTACCGACTCGAAATGGATCGGGCGCGCCAGCACAGGCGAGCTCGCGCCACCACGAGCCGGACCCTTCCCACGGCGCGTTGGCTTGTGCTCGCGCGGCGCGGCGTGTGAAACCACGCGTCGTGGGAAGCCAGCTTTAGAGTTTAATCCCTGACATTAGCTTTTATACATGATCATTTGTGATCCTCAGACAGCTTATATTTCTTTTTGAAATCATTGATGTTAGCGGCTTGCTTTTTGGTCTTCTTAAGTTTTAATTTAATATGGGCCCAATATTTTTCGATAGGTCGAAGCTCCGGACAACTTGATAGATTCGCTTCCTACGGTACGATATTGATAGAGTTTTCCGTATAAAATTCTAAAAACCGTTTGCTATGATAGCAAGTAGCTAAATTAGGGCAAAATAACACGGGTTAATCATGTGCTCTAATAGAAGGAAGCAATTGTTTTTTCACACACTAATTCAGATAAATTTCCGTATTTATGGTCTCTGTCGTTACAAATGCCTTAGGTTTTAAACCGCAAAAGCATATGGTCTGTCGAACTAAATATTTGTTTGGAAATTTGGTACACTGACGAATTTTAAACTTCGGGTCTACATCGCTCCGATTTCCAGCAACATGAAATTCTTGACCTGGTAATTGACGAAAATCGGCTTTGCAATAAGTCTTGTCGTCCATAACGCAGCAAGATTATTTCGTCAATAATTGTTCATATAATTATCGAGACTTCATTTTCGCTATTTTTTTCTTTTCTACAATCCTCCTCTAACCTTTATCCTTTGCACAGTTGACTTCGATGTTCCTCTTTTATCCGCCATATGCTTGACAGAATTGTTAGGATTCCTTTTGAAGGCAGCGGTGACTTTGTCCTGAATGTTCTTGTTTTCTTCCTGACTCAGATTTCCTTTGAACCAGTGTTGGGCGTAATCAACTACATTTGTAATCAGATTAATAATCATGATTAAATCAATCATGATTACATCAATCATGATTACCCATCAATCATTAATCTTGATTACATCGAGTAATCTTAGGAAAATGTAACCGTAA
The DNA here is from genome assembly GCA_963924295.1 of Dioctria rufipes. Lineage (NCBI taxonomy): Eukaryota > Metazoa > Arthropoda > Insecta > Diptera > Asilidae > Dioctria > Dioctria rufipes. The sequence goes on from OZ002741.1 coordinate 191,843,651, forward strand.
TCATGATTACATGATTACATTTTTTTTTATTACAAATAAAACTTTTCAAGAGATTTTAAAATTTAGTTCTAAGAAAGCAAACAATCTGTGATCGTAAGAATTTTTATTGTAGAAAACTCCAAGGCACTGTTGAATTATGTATTAATTGAAGTCAGTGTAAAGAATGTAAGTGCTTCTATTGATAGAGACTCACACATATCTGATCATCAGTTTAAATTCGAGGATCTTGATTATATGTGAAAAAAGATAGCGAAAAAGATTACATTTTGTTGAACATGGAAAATGCAATAATGCCTTTTAACGCTTTGATTTTGCTAGACTTTTCATATTGCTCCAAATTGTTATATGCTAGTTAGAATGAATTCAAGGGCAGAATGCAGCTGTTGTAGAATAAGGCAATGCGAGTTATTCACTACCGAGTTCGGGATAGAAATACAACAATGTTTGTTTTCTTTTAACTATAATTTTAAACCTTTCGCAAATTTGTAATCAAAAAATGTAATCATGTAATCATGATTACGGTTACGATTTATCAATCATTAATCGCCATAAATGATTACTTTTCTGATTAATATTATCAATCTGCAATCATGATTACAGATTACAGATTGTAATCGTAATCATTAATCATCAATCAGATTGCATTTTGCCCAACACTGCTTCGAACACTGGAAGATCCCGAAAATTTAGACAGCAAATTTTGAATAACCGTTTTCGCAATATCGATGATTTTAGCTAACTTTCTGTGTGACATCTCCGCATTTTCCACGTACTTGGAAATAATTAATTTTCTCCTTTCCTGTTGTTTAGATGCCAGGACTGACTGCGCTGGTTACTGAATACCGAATGACGCATCGTTCAACTAAACTCTATTACGCATGCGTATGCAGAGAAATGTACAACTTAGACATGTGTTTGTGTGCATCAGAGAAAGGAAGAGGTGGTCGCATATTTTCTGGGACAGTCCTTATCATAATTGTATGTAATTTTTTAGATAGATAATTTAATATTTAATAATATAATGATTTAATAATTAGGACTAAATAAACCGAAAATTTGGTAATTATTCCTAATATTTCTAGTTGTTAAGCTATTATAGGTAAAATATTAAAAAAACAAAATTATCATCAACCCTAACACAAAAATTATGAAAATTCGCCCCCCCCCCCCCCCCCCCAACCACATTCACCAGTAATATTTTTTTTTTCGAATACCTCTTTTCGTCATTTTCAATTTAACTTTTAACCACAAAACGTCTTGCATGCTCTTAGGTAAACATGTAAAGGTATTTTCATACCTCCTACCTCATAATATAATATATTTGATTCTACTTGGAAATTAAGTTTTTTCTTTATGAAAATTGGGCTAGTAAAATCATTAAATTAATTTTTAATTCATATCTGCCGTTGGTTGTGATAAAAAATCACAGAATCACTTATTGTTGCATCTTTGAGCCTTAACTTGTCATACCTACATTCAAGAAACGCATAGATGTACAAAATATTTCCATAATCAAGGTGCAATATGTACGTAATGATAAAGCAAATCAAACCTGAAAAACTACTCTAGTTCAAATTCCAATCAACATTTCTTAGAGAAAATCTCAAAGATAAGAAAATTGCAGCAAAAGGAAGGTAATCTCTTAACCATTCTGTTTGACTTGTCTTAGGAATTTTCTTAAAGCTATTTTAAGCGAACATTACAACTCCGAGAAAGGGAATTGGACTTCAATATTAGAACATGTCACATAAGAAAAGTAATAAAACAAGACAGGTTCGCCTACCGAAATAATCCTACTATAAACCACAGTAGGTTCCAAAAATTGCAATAAAAATGTTGATTTTATTTTAGATATAAAAAAAAGAATACAAATCTTTCCGTTTTTACTGCCAGCAGTAAAATCATGTTTTCGTGTTTTATAGAACACTGCCATTTCTTGTATTTTGAGTTGCTGGAGTATTGTAATACACTCGCCATCCTTTTTCTTTAATGGCAATCGCTGTTCATTCTACATATTAGTGTATTAACTAAAAGGTGATTTGATTCGATTTCATATCTTATATAATTTTACTAGTTTAACTGATCGCAACTTGAAGATGTAGAAATGAAAACGAAACTTTCACACAGTGGCGGATACAAGGGGGGGACTGTAGTTTTCGAGTTATTACAAATTTTCGAGATTTTTCGCTAATTACCTGTTGTAAGGTAATTTTGGTCATGGCGGGCGAAGAAAGTGAGATAGGCACTTATTTTTTTTTTCCGAAATAGCTTAACAGTGCATCTGTTGTATTTAAAAACATTTAGTTCAGTAGGTACACTTCACCAATGTCTCAAAAAGTAATATGAATTTTTTCTTTTACCAAAACAGAAACTAACTTGAATGTTCTATGACAATTTTAAGAAAAAAGTTCCACATTTTGTTTTTTTTTTTTAAAAAACTAGTTCAAAAACCTCCTTAGTTCATCGAGTTAACATGGCGCAGATTTTATCAAGTTATCTCATCGGCATCATACTTAAATTTCGATTCAGATTGTACTAAGTGTAAAATTTAACAATTTTAATTGGGAAGTAAAAGCAAGTAAAACTGAAAATTAAATAAAAATAATTATTTTATTGTGAAAAATTACAAAAAGTTTTCAAAATGTTTACCTTCCTTTTCGACACATAACCGACAACGGCGGAAAAAATTCTGTTTCAGTCGATTGAATGCTTATCTGTTTCGTTTGATGTTTTCTTCCGCCTCTCTTAATCTGCTCGACAAGTCTGCCAAATTTCTGCATTCTTAACCAGCTCCTTGTATTAGCCCCAAATAAAAAAATCGATTGGATTTAAGTCGGGTGACCGTGGAGGCCACGCGATTGGCCCACTGCGGCCAATCCATTTTCCTTCAAATATTTGATATAAGTAATTTCTCACGGCGGCGTTGGCATAATGGCACGGAGCACCGTCATTTTGAAATAACATATTTCCTCGTGTTTCTAAATCAACAGCCTCTAACAGTCCATTAAGGTTTTCCGTCAAAAACTGGAGGTAGGACTCACCATTTAAACGATCTGGTAATTGAAGCGGGCCTATCAACTGCCCTTTTACTATTCCAGACCAAAGATTTACATTAAATTGTTCTTGGAAACTTGATTCACATGCTAGTTGCGGATTTTCAAGACTCTACGAATGATAATTGTGAATATTGAAAATACCATTGCGTCTCAGCATTTCTTGGCAAAATGTCACTCTTCTGGGATAATCCTCTGGTTTCAATTGCTGCACCTTTTGAATATGGTATGGATGATATCCCTAATCTCTGAGTATACGATGTGCTCGTGATTTCGAAATTCCAGTTCGTCGCTCCACATCCCTCACGCTGCATGATGGATCCCTGACAACTTCCTCAACAACTGCACCCACTATCTCAGGGTATCTAATTACATTCGGTCGGCCAGGTCTGGTTACAGGGTTACGATCTTCCATGTAGGCGTTATGTACTCTCGCGATCATACGATAATCCGGGAAATTTTCAGGCTGAGGCCCACCTCTGCGTACTACATGTTCCCTGTAGAGTTTTGCTGCTTCCAAAGCGTTCCCTCTTGCCCAGCCAAAACAAAAGTGCATTTCCGCGTATTCATTCGGTAAATAGCTCATGATTTCGTAGTCCAGAATTATCGCCAAGGTTACAATTCCAAGTATTTTCACTACGGCATTAATCAAAATCTAAGTTCGTAAGCAAAACAAAATACTCCGGCTACTACAAGGAGCTGGTTTATTGTAAAGAATGTAGAAAATTGGCAGATTTGTCGAGCAGATTAAGAGAGGCGGAAGAAAACATCAAAAGAAACAGATAAGCATTCAATCGACTGAAACAGAATTTTTTCCGCCGTTGTCGGTTATGTGTCGAAAAGGAAGGTAAACATTTTGAAAACTTTTTGTAATTTTCCACAATAAAATAATTATTTTTATTTAATTTTCAGTTTTACTTGTTTTTACTTCCCAATTAAAATTGTTAAATTTTACACTTAGTACAATCAGAATCGAAATTTAAGTATGATGCCGTTGAGGTAACTTGATAAAATCTGCGCCATGTAAAGTCGATGAACTAAGGAAGTTCTTGAACTAGTTTCTAAAACAAAAAAAAAAAATGTGGAACTTTTTTCTTAAAATTGCCATAGAACATTCAAGTTAGTTTTTGTTTTGATAAAAGAAAAAATTCAACATTACTTTTTGAGACAATGGTGAAGTGTATTGAAATAAATGTTTTTAAATACAACAGATGCACTGTTAATCTATTTCGAAAAAAAAAATAAGTGCCTATCTCACTTTCTTCGACCGCCATGACCAAAACTACCTTACAACAGGTAATTAGCGAAAAATCTCGAAAATTTGTAATAACTCGAAAACTACAAAAAACCGTAGAACATACATGGGGGTGATTTGGGTTCCCCGAGGGACGCTCTACCTCCAGGCTTCCGATTATCACTAGTTCTTCGAACACCCTGTATATTGCGAAGTCGTAAGTACATATTTTATGATTTTAGTAAATCAACTTTTAAATTTTAATCCCTCTCAAAAATAGAAGTTTTTCGCTTTGCTTTGTTTCATTGATGTTTCAATTAAATGATATAAAATTCAAATTACTAATATAAACCTGAAGGAAAAAGGTATATGCCAAAATAAATTTTGTTAAAATTAATTACTAGCCTGTTCCATAAAGTAGAATCGTCAGTTTTGAAAACGGACCGCTCTAAAAATTAAGCTTAGTTGTTCTTTTAGCAAAATATTTGAAACCAGTTGAGTTTATTTCGATTACTCGTAAAATCACATTACAATATTTCATGGGCTGTGATTTCTGTATGTTTCAAATATTTGTCTAACACTGTAACATTGTGAACACTATTCACTTCCTTGATTTGCGATTGGCCCAGTTCTGAAAACTTTTGAGTAACAAACTTGTTTTGTTTGTTGTCATTCAAAAGTTGCAATATAGCTGTCGAAATTATTCTGTTTTGGTTTTGAGGGATACATGAATTATTCCACAAAATATATGTTCGCCACGTGAGCCATTCAGTGTAATTTTTGTCAATAACTTTTTAAGAACTGATACTAAATCATTCCCTGAACGGTCGCTAAGTACTTCTGTCCACACGGCGCAATATGTTATGTTTTCTTGAATTTGGTAAAATAATATAGCAGTTAGATTATTCGTTCAATTTTCGTTTATAATAAAACATCGAAGCAAATACCTTTGGTAAATTGAAGACACTCTGCAAATCGTATCATATAACAATAGGATTGGGGTGAATGCTCGTTCCATCAATTCCCTTTTTAGTAAAATCTTAACGAAGTATATTCACTACAAATATATCAGTGCTCAAGTACATATTCAATAGACAAAACAATGCAAAGATGGGTTCAATTCTTTATTTTTAACCCATTGTTCAACGCTAAGGGTTGTTGATAATGTACTAATTATCAATTTCTGCGAGGTTATGCTAACTATAAAAAAATATTCACAATACATTACAAAATTTTAAAAATTTCTGAGGAGGTAATCAGTTATATTTCTGTTTGAATTTAATTCGAGTCCCAACTTGCTTAATAGCAGGAAATAACAAATCTAAATGATATGCGTTCATTGACGTTAAAATATTGATGTCTAATTTACATTGTATATGTTATGAAAAATTCTTTTATATGCACTCACGTTATTTTTTATTATAGATACCTACATGCCTTTAAAATATTGGTAATATTTCTCAAAATTCTATTAATCGAATTAAATCCATTAAGTCGAACAAATCGTTTGTAACTGGTTGTACTTCCCCTGCTTCCTTTATTATACCTAAATTTAAAATAACACTTTCCAAACTCATCCTACCTAATATAATAATAGAAATAATAGAATAATTCGAATTTGATGTAAACTGTTTCCTTTTTTTGTAATCAAACCATTCACCGTATTTTTTTAATCACACCTCGTAATATAAGTAATTAGTTTCTTTCTTATTTCCACCTCTTATTTCAAAAATTTTTAATCCCCCCCCCCCCTCCCTAGAGTAAATGTCTGGATCCGCCCTTGTTTTCACATAAGATCTATGTTAATAAATACATGTCAACAAACGTATCCATTATATATGGACAAAATTTGGAAGTTTTCAGGACTATGTAATCACAAGAATCCCTTCGTCCGAACGTCGACTCGATACGCGAGCGTGCACCTAGCTTAGAGAGCAAAATGTTACAAAAAAAGTAAAATTAAGTTCGAAAATGGGACAAATCTACGTAGGGTTGCCATACAAAAATCTTGTTTTTCACTATATATTTGGATAATACCTTAGAACGCGTCGACGTAAAGAGCTGCAATTTTTAACGTCGTTTTCATAGAAATAACAAATATAGTTTCAAAAACGACTAAATCAGGCAACCCCTTATTAGTGTTGCCATATAAAAATTTAGGATTTTTACGTATACTGTGAAAACGATCAATCCTAGACGTTTTTATTGTACTAAAAATATCTTCAGAATATGTAATCCTACAAAATTGGTTATAATCATTTTTTCTGTCCGACAAAAGGTTCTAAAAATTTATGTGAAAAACCACTTCACAAATTAAACTTACACAGATGGATATAAGACGAAATTTCATCGGGCATTCATCTAGGACAGGTTATCATTAGAGTTGGTATTGGACCAATTATAGCTTTTCTAATTGTTACAGATATAAATTCATATAACTTGCCAGTTTTTCAATGTGAAGTTTCGTTAATTTTTATAACAATCTGCGATTGTATACCAAACCGATTTCGATAAAATTTGTACCGATGATAAAGCATGCAAATTAGTCGACCTGTCCTAACTAATTATGGCGCTTGACAACTTCACTCCGCTGTTTTTGTTTTTGTTTTTCAATATTAAATATATTTGTTTGAATTCGGAAAACTTTTATGAGAAAGTGTTTTTAAAAACAATCATCTTGCATACCCTATTTAAGTCCCAAAATAGTAAGGATGCTTATACTATCCTTATATGAAATGAGATTCCGACTGTCAAAGGAAGAAGCGAAGCACAATTTTCTTCTTTTGTGTTGACATTTTCTTAGAGAGCCATATGCAGCAACTTCGGTAACTTCAACACGTCTACTTTTCCTTGCCCCACCTTCTTCCGTAAAGGCTGAAACACAGTGCGAGCGTGAGCGAAGCCGGTGTTTGAGCTTTCCTGTAGAATATATGAGAAGAAGTTGGGCAAGTTCTAATGGTGAAGTCGGCTGCGCCCACTGTGCTGAGCAAACACTAGGGTAGAAATAGTTTCTACTCCAGTGCAACTTTTAATATTTGATAATATGTTTTTCGTTGTTTATAGCCAACAGCTGATTTGAATGTAGTGAAATTCAAAAACTGGGAAAATTTCAACACGTTGAACTGATTTAATAAATAAATAAAATAAAAATGTAGGAAGAAAAGTTGATTAGTTTGCGAAGTTAATTTATAACTTAAAATGCCAGGATTATAGAAATCTAGAAAAAGTTTATAAATTCTTCCAATTATTTAAATGAACAACACATAAAAGTCAGAAAATGAAAATATCAAGCACTACACTGTGTTAAAACGAAAGTTCACTATGCCGAAGTTATCAACTGCTCACACTGTGTTAAGAGGAGTCAGTACCAATATTTGCAAGTTTCGTTGCGAATTTCTGGCAAACTATTTGTAGCAGAATAACGATTTATATCTTAAATTAAAGGTAATGAAGAAGTCTAGCAAATAACGTCGGCAAAAATAAAAAAAAAGAAGTGTATTGGAATGGAGATATTAGCTCGGAAACTTGTAAAAAATTGTAAAAATTGAAGTCTTTTAAATCAAATTCCTGTGGGTAGGTATTCTCATTTCTTTAAATTGTGACTGTTTTAGAAAGACAAGGCCTAGATCTAGCAAATAACGACGAGCTTTTTCATTTTTAGTGACGCTTTTTATAATTGTTTAACTCTAATAGTACCTACTTGTTTTTTCTGCTGACATTTCACCGACGACAAATTGCAGTATTTATTTGAAGGTTTTTTAAATACAAAGAAAAATAGCATATTTAACAATTATGGGCAAAAAAAAATTAGGAGAGTTAATTCTCGTTAAAAATTTTCAATTTATGTGAACTGCAAATTTTCATTTTTCGTCTTAAATTGTATGGTTTTGTCGGATGTTGGGTTTCTGTCTTTTTCGGTAGATGTCTCTAATGTGCTCTGTGGTCTAGGTCTAGGGTAATTTTATATGAATTTTCTCACTTTCAGGACACAAGCCTACGAATAGTAAATATTATTACCTACAGGTTCGCTGGTATCTAAATTAAAGCTTTTGTTGAGTACTGATTCCTCTTAAACTAAAGTTCACTACGCCGAAGTTATCAAACGCCGGCTGAGTCGAAGTTGTGTACGCTCGCACTGTGTTTCAGCCTTAATTGAAATTTTTTATCATAATTTGGAGACATAATAATCCTTACTCAATTCCAATTTTTGTTCGCTAATTTGCTGATTTCTTGAGATAGCCTTTATTCATAACAAGCTTGAAAAAACACATACAGGAAGGTGTAAAACTGAATCAATGCGGGAAAATAAATTTTATTTTATTTTATTAGCATACAAAAACAACTGGAGCAGCCATACTCGGTATTAGATTGGCCTGCTCAAAGCCCTGATCTGAATCCGATCGAGAACTTGTGGGCATGTTAGAAATCGGCTTTATATAAAAAATATATTTCACCCCCATCTTCCCTCACGGTTCTCTCGGAAAGCGTTAAGGAACAATTAGAGAAAACCCCCTTAAGTTTTTGCGGAAAACTCGTTGAAAGCATGCTCACACGGAGGAAGGCAGTTAAAGATGCAAAAAGGCTATGGACTAGTAAATATTGATAGTTTTTTTAAAGAACCAATTTTCTTTTTGACTTTTCTGGCGCAATACCGAGTCAGTCTTTAAACTTAAATTTTAACTATAAAATGCTCGTTTTATTTGCAAATTTTAGTTTATATTGTAAGAGCAGATTATGTGAGTTAAAATAAAAAATTTATAATTTAACTTCAGTTTAAAGTTTGGAAATGAAGATAAAATCACGCCTTAGTGAAGCAACACTGGTTCCGTTTTGCACCTTACTATAGGTATACGTCTGCTGTTGATACACTTTTATGTTGTTAGATGCAAGCCAAGCTTTACCCAACACGTTGTAGAACACAACATTAGAGGCCATCCGAAGAGTTGTTCTTTTTTGCTGAATAATGGCATTGAATTGTATCCCAGCTTGTTCATTCCTCTTCTCACTAGATGTCTCTGGTTGCACCATGTTATCGAATACTCAAATCAAAAACAGATTTAAAACAAATATTTTTAAAGTGAGTTCCATAAAATTTTTAATGTTTGTATAAGCTTAGCACATCAAGCAGAGATAAGAGTGGGCAATATATCGATTTATGACAATGCACATCTAAAATTGTGTTAAAATTTACTACAATTATTTTTTTTAGATATTACTGAGCCAAGGTTAGGGGATACCCTATGATGGACGGATACCTTAGCATGGCAGGAAAGACAATGGGAAAGGATTAGGGGACGTAAGAAGAGTGGCGGAGGTTTCGATGTATAGACAGAAGATGGTAGACAGTACAGTGTACAGTTTGTGATAAAAAAACAACATCACGCAATATTACTGTACGGCTGAAAGTATTCCAGGGTAAAAATATGTGCGCGGTTTGGACCGCAACCATTGTGTACAAGAATCATTCTACAAGGAATCAGACTATATAGTTTATCAGAACATTGACCATGCATGTAGCGGTAAAGAAGCGAAAGTCGTCCGACAATTCGACGGTGCTTGAATGAATCGTTATACCAATTTTTTGCAACATCGCCGATGATCCTGGAGGCTCTCTTCTTTGCAATATCTAATTAAGCTAAGGTTGTGCGACCAGCTTAGACCCAGCTATTGGAATTGTAATCCATTCTTGGTCTGATGTAGGACTTGTAGAGAAGCGCTAGATTTGACCAGCTAAAATATCTCTTACACCTTTTCAAAAATCCAAGACATTTCTATGCTTCTTTGGCAACAGAGAAGATGTGATCAGATCAGCTTAACTTACTAGAAATATTAATGCTAAGAATGGTTAGTGACGGTGAATGACTTACTTTGTAAGGTCCGTAATTCAAGAATCTAATCGTACAATCTCGTTTAACACATACGACATTCCCTCTAAGGTCCGCAAGAGTGTCAAATCAAGGGTACTGCAATCAGCAAAACTATAGATGGGATTGAAGTAAGGGAAAGCAGATCATTCATGAAAATTAAGAAGACATAAGGATAGATAACAGACTGGATGAGGTTCAGACGTAACACCATCTATACGAGCTGTATTAGACGACTAGACAGAAAAAACTTGCAATCCATAATAGAAAAGGAGGGGAGAGACCAAGTACTTAAGTTTGGCTAAAAGGGCTGGATGCTAACCTCTATCGTAGGTCTTTGGCCTTGGCCTTGGAACTTACCAAGTTTGTGAAGATTACGGTTCTAACGTTCCATAAGAAAAGTCAGCAAGTCTCGAGATGAGCATCCAGTCCTGAAGCCATATTCACGATAGTTGTTATGTTGGTTGGTTTCTAGATACTTCATTGATTTAGAGTTAATAATAGATTGAAAGACCTTTGTAAGAATCGAAGTAATTGTAATTGGTCGAGAATTTGAAAACAGTAGCGAAAAGCAATCAAAACCTTCGGCTTTGAAAACGGTAATCCCTTTTAAAGACTTTTTAGATGGGAAAACTGCGGGTATTGTTGATTATTTAATTTCTCAAAACTACTGGTAAAATCCAAAATGCACCACTTCAATAAATTGATGCAAAATTAAGTTTCATGATAATACGGTGAATTCATACTTTAGCATTATACGAGTACATTATTCAAATACGTTTCACATCATTATAAAATACCTACAAAATAAAATTATTTGTGTTAATATGGAATGTTACGCTCATATAAAAAAGGCAGACGTACAGGTATTAATTTCCGTTAGCCAGGTCTACGCCGAAATCCCGTTTTACTTATCGTATTAATTTTGTGGACCACGCTGTTATCGCTTCGCAATGAAGTTTAGAGTATTTGAATAGCAGGAACGTTATAGTATCTCCATCCAGTAATTTTATTGTGTACGTACATATTTGAATATAGGAAGACAGTATTTCACCAGCTAAGCTTCCAGGAATTGATTAGATTTCTAAATTATATTGCTTCTAGGAAATATACCAGTTTTTAAATTGTCTCACAAGGATATAAAATTTTCCTTTTTCTAGATATGATATAAAATAAGAGTTCACAATATAAATTCCATCCACAGGAGAAGGGCTAATCCTTAAATGCTTGTTATTTATTCCATTTTGCTCTCTGAAAACGATTTTAAAATCTTGTGAATAAGTATTGTATTTATTTAATTTTAATTAATGGATGACTAATTTTTACTTACTGAAAATTAGCTATTTATTGAAAAACCAAAAACAGTTTTCGCAATCGACTAATGAGAAGCATGGACGGTATCTGTGAAATTACTACTATCGTCATAAGCAATGTAAGGAATTTTCATATTCAGGACAACTTTTCAGTTCATTAAAAATATCTTTAACTATAACTACATATTCTTTGGAAAGCGCTTGTCATAATTCCAGTTGGGACTGTACAGTTACCAATACTCATACATAAAATATGTACTTTGTTTAGCCAAAATATATCATTATTTAGCAGTTTTTGCATGAACATTAAGCAATTCTTCTACAAAATAAATCGAGGTGTTAGTATTATGTTATTGCACATATTACATGAACAAGGCAAGAAAAATGAGTTCTGAGTGGAAGAAGTTCCATTATATTTTTTCTCGACAGTTTTTACAATATTTAGACCAGACCTGTAAAATTCCAAGTACAAGTACCAGTAACTGGACTTGAGATATTTTAAGTACAAGTCCCGGTATTGGTACTTAAAAACATTTAAAGTACAAGTCTCGGTACTGGTACTTTAAAATTTTTCAAGTACAAGTCCAGGTACTGGAACTGTTACTAGTACTTAAGTACTAATGTACTTAAGTACTTTACATGTCTGTACCTGTAGAATTCCAAGTACATGTACCAGTACCTGGATATGAAATATTTTAAGTACAAGTCCCGGTACTGGTACTTAAAAACATTTCAAGTACAAGTCTCGGTACTGGTACTTTAAAACTTTTCAAGTACAAGTCCAGGTACTGGTACTATTACTAGTACTTAAGTACCAATGTACTTAAGTACTTTACAGGTTTGTACCTGTAGAATTCCAAGTACATGTACCAGTACCTGGATATGAAATATTTTAAGTACAAGTCCCGGTACTGGTACTTAAAAACATTTCAAGTACAAGTCTCGGTACTGATACTTTAAAAATTTTCAAGTACAAGTCCAGGTACTGGTACTGATACTAGTCCTTAAGCACCATTGTACTTAAGTACTTTACAGGTCTGATTTGGACATACCTGTTATACCTCTCAAAAAGTGTATAAGCATATCTAAGGCCTTCGGCCAAATAAGAAATCTTTGCTACTGGTTTAAGATCCGTAAAGCTACCGAGAGTTTCGTGAAAGTTTCTGTATATTCAAGAAACGTTCATAAAAGGATAACTGTAAACGCAGGCTCAAACTAAAGAATATGTGACTGATTTTGAGATTTTAGAATTTCGTCTAATCTACACAACTACCATATTCGTAAAAACTAATGACTATCATCCATTGAATACAAATTTTGACAAACAGGCTGAATTGGGCATCCCCTTCTTGGTGTTGCCATATAAAAATGTATGTTTTTTACGTATACTACGAAAACGGTCAGTCTTAGACGTTCTTATTGTACTTAGTGACCGACCATATGAAATTACATACGTAAATTCGTCTAGGGTATCATAAGAATTGGTCTTACCAAATTTTGCTTTTTTACTTGTTGATTTAAATTTTATGATAAAATGCGGTATATTCTTTACGTATACATGAAATGACACCCGTGTAAATGAAAAACCAGGTTGTATTATTATATGCATAATTACTATAAAAGATGAAATTTCATTATTCTCTTTATGGTGATAGGTCATATCGATGAGTTTCAGGTAAAGACCACATAATTTGTACGTATTTTTCCAGATGTCGTCTGATGTATACATTAATGTAGGTCCGACTTTCGTTTTTCAATCATGTGTTTTTTCAATTTTATGTTTATCTAGTAAATTTTACATATCTAGTATTTTTTATTTATTTTATTTCATTTACCTGCCCTGAAAAAATGAGTTCAAAATTTAGTTGTGAATGTTTACCATCACATTGAGACTGGCTCTTTCAAGGCAAAATGATGGATGCTTTCTTTCTACAAATCAACAATTCAGATATGGAACAAAAGTTAATTGTATACTAAATTATATTATTTCATTTAGTATTTCTTTTTTATTCTTTAGGTTCCAGCATAAAGGCTGGGACCGAAGTGAAAAGATTTAATAAATTTTCAAATGAAAGCCTATCCGCTTAGAATTTTCAACATCCATTCATGGTTACCAAATAAGCATATCTTCAAACTCTTGCAAATGGTACTTGTGTGTAATTTATAATTTATTTGTGTTGCCAGAATTTTATTAGTTTTTGTGAGGAAGTTTTCGTCAAGGCACAGGTAGATATTTTGTATTTATCCACCTTACTCAATCAGCTAAGAAATGCTTTACATACTGTGGCACAACGCTCGTGATAAAAAAAACGAGAATAAAACTCACATTTAACTTTTTGGTCATATAATTCTTCATCACATTTTCTATAATGTTTAGCATTGAAAATCTAAAGCACTTCGTATTTCTTCAAAGCTTCTTGATGACATTATATTAGCTTTGAACGGAACGCCCATTTGCCGTTGTTCTGATAACTTCCAACTATTGTCAGAACGTGGCATCGCAATACAAAGTTAATTCCGAAAAATGCTTTAATTTCTTCTAATGAAATACTGAAAACAATGTCTTTCTGGACTGTATATTTTTTGGAATTCTTAGGCAAGCGTTAAAATTTGCGACATACTGAAATAGATGTAACATATTTTCCAAAAACTCTGAATTGTAAAAATCAGAAAACAAGAAGTTGGCCTTCTTCTCAAATTTCCTTGGCTTATAACTGATACCCCAATTGAAATATTTCCATAAATTCTCTACTTTTAATAATGATTTTCGTCAGCATCAGTCTCCAAAAATCGGAAATCGTCAGCATCTAGGATAAGACAGGTTTCATCGTTACTACTGCCCGCATCTAATTTCTCCAAAGCATCCTCCCTGAACTTATTCATCTTCAAAATCTTAATGATAAAGTTGTGAAAAGTGGTCGCATGGGGATCATTGGGAAATGAAAGAGCTGACCTTTTAGCAGGAACTGGCTCTGATTCTCTGTTCCTGGGATCGGAGCCCGCCGTAGGCATTGCCACCACGATTATCGGGTCTATCATCAAAGCGGAGAGCCTGGGTACTGTAGACCTGATTACTTGTAGGTGCACAAAACTGTTTCTTGATGGGCTCAATAGGAATATCTCCGAATTTCTTATGGCACTCGGAAGGAAACAATTTAGAACTATGGTTGGCATCATCACCGGCCACAGCTCATCTAACACGGATGGGAATTGTCGACAGCCTGAGTGTCTGTCCTGCCCAGAAGGAGATCCTGAAACAACCGAACATTTTTTGTGTGTGTGTCCGGCCTTCGCAGGGAGCAGGATGGATACTCTAGAGTTTGTCGTTCTATCACAAAGACCTAATGCGGTTTATTAGCAGAATAGAACAATGGGCCTCCGTACTTGGGATGGGATCTCCTGCCCCACTGCCTTAAGAAAAACTGTAAGTGAACTGCAAAGTACTGTCAAAAGTATTCAAAACTTTGTTTAAAAACATCACGATACCAGTTGTAGATACATATACAGACAATTTGCCTTTCGTTGTTTTTTTTTTCTTTATATATTGATTGATTGAGAGACACGTTGTAGCCCCGAAGGGTCCCTGGAAGGCCTATTATTCAACCTCCAGACTTATGGGCAATTACTCATAGGCCCCAGCTGGACGCCCTTACAAAACTATGTATTGGCTCCAACCCTCCTTGCTTGCAGCTCGGCTAGGAGGTGTGAGCCCAGGAATCTGTAATATGAGTGAAATTGAAGTACCCATGATCGACGAGCGTGTACTACCAAGAGAAAACTCTTCCTACCAGGCAATGAAAAATTGCTCTTGTCCTTGAAATGCCCAACGTGAAAGAGGATTCACATTATGATGACAAGAAGGGTGATAGCTTATTGAAATTTAAATGCTGCCAAAGAAATTACTGTAATACCTCACACGTACACTCCTCACGAGATTTTAAGGCAAAAATCGGAAATTTTCAAACAGTCAAATTGGTCAAAATGGAATATCTATTTCGAAATCATTGGAAATGAGTTTCGAAAAATACCACTATAACGAATCTGTGGATGTGTTGTGGATCCTGTTTCTAGACGAGGGACTACCTCCGAAATAACTTGTCTCCTTTCCATAAAAGAATATTTAAGAACTTTCAATTTCACCATATTTAATTACAAATTAAAAACGTATTTTTTTTTCATTTTGACAAAAAATTTAATAAATATTTCCTAAAAAATTATAGTAAAACGTTTTGCCAGTAGTACTGACATGTATATAAATGGACTGCTCTTTGAATCAAAAATGTATGAAAACAAATGTCACCACTTTCATATTTTTGTCTCTTTCTGTGAGAGCAGACTTTCGCACTGAACTTTAATGATTGTAAACGAGAAATTGCTTGAAGTTCAGCGGCATTTCTAGAACTGGCAACTTGGTAGTCAAAACTTTCCTACCAAAACAGCCTTGAAAAACACTTCCTTCAGCTCATAATAAAAATTTAACAATACAAATAGTTCTAAATACCTTTGTGGTAAAGTCGATAAATCCCACTGACATGTATATAAATAAAATCCCAAATAGTTTAAATATAGCGTCAGTTTACGACAGTTTCTAGCATTAACAGTGAGAGCATACTTTCTGAAATCAAAACTGCTGCCACATAAAACAAAAGACTAGTCAGTCCATTTATATATATATATGTCAGTAGTCGAAATTGGCAGATTAGTGCTGTCAGCAAAAATGTTTTAGTTCCAGCACCCATAAAAACTTTCTATGCTTGAGAACTTTTTATGGAAATTAGGTTTTTCGGACACGCACACATTGACAAAATGAGGTCTGGAAAAAATGCAATAGACGTTTACTTCTCTCATCACTCATAAATAAATTTCCGTATACGATGTACTATTTTCCTCATAATATCTGGAAAAAGCATACCATCATAATGTAAGTCCTCCTTTACTTTTAATAAGAATAACAAAATTAGAAAAATATATAATCTGCTATTAGTGCGTAAAAAAGAGATAGATAAAAATTATAAAAATTCTTAAATGCAGGGTGGGTGGATCACAGAAGTATACCTAAATAACAATTAAATATATTTTTACATTTTTATTTGGAATATATTCTGGAATTATTTTACTGTTATATAAAAGAAGTTTTCCATATCTATATATTAATAAAAAAAAAAAGAAAAACTGAAACCTAAACATAGCTAAATAACGAACTGTTAATTGAATTTATAAATACGTAATTTATTTATGGCTACCATGAAGAACTATGACAGACATTTTTACCATGTTCTGAATAAATCTACGACACAAAGATAGCAATATTAAAACAATGATAAAGAGTGAAATGAATGATAATTACTCCCCACTTTCTTTCATTTCACTCTGAGATTTTCTAATAAGCGGATATGGATTTGACAATTCCCATTTTACATATGAAACATTTTGCGTTATGGAATAGAAATGTTAAATTGTTTTCTGAAAATTGTGTTTATCTTTAAATTTTTCGTGTTAAATTGAAATGTCATTACCAGTATTTCATGCTGGTAGCTTTCAAAATTTTGTATTCATTTTATATTTTATTTTTTCAAATGATGTTCCACTCTGATTCTACTCTGTTCAAGAGATTTCTCTTGTAGGAAAAAGTTTTCTAAATCAACGATATTATGTAGGTACCTAAAATGTAATTATAAATCCAAATTATTAATTTTGTTAATGATATCCATACTATTCTCATTGTAATATTTGTTTTCAAAATTGAACAATTTTAGTAACATTCTGACAAATTAATTCCCCAGTTATTGTGAAATAAGAGATACCCTTGCTTCCTACGCTACAAAACAAACTTTAACTTAAACACAATTGTACCTACAAAACCAGCACAATCATCCTGATAATATGAAACAAAAAAAAGATACCACCAAGAGCATATACTACAAAATATTATTCATTATAGTAATTAGTGATACGTAAATCAAGTAACTAACTAAAAAAAAAAAAAAGCACAACCAACGCCATGAACACCAACGTAACATACATACATACTTCCCTGTAAATGAGAAGAAAAAATGACCCCGGAACGGTATCAAAAAGAACAATGAAGTCTAATTTAACAGCACTTAGGGGCATTTTCCAATGAAAGAAAGAAGAAAAACTGCTAAAAACAAGGACCAGACGGACCAGGATAACAACATAAAAAGGGATGCAATTATCGTAAAACTGTTTATGCCCTTATTCTATTTCACTGGAAAAGTACCTGAAGCTAGAGGTGTTAATACCACTTTTCACATGGTAAAAGGATTCTCTTTGTGACGAGCACTTAGTCAACTGGGCTTAAGCATCCATATAAATTTTACATTTATATTTTTCAAAATAAAAAAATTACGGGTTACCTATCCACACACATGCACATTCATTTCTAGAGGCACTTTATTCCAGTTCCTTAGATGTAAGGCTCTCAATAATTTTTAATAGCACTTTTATGTTCAACATTTATCCGTTCTTTGAATCTAATGGCACATTTAAAGAGTAATTTCTTTTATATTCGTTTTTTATATTGAGTAATAGATACTGGTTTTAATTTTAATCCACTACTAACAAAATGCTTACCGACCAGGAATGCGAAAAGCTTGGACGAGCCCGAAAATGAGAATAGAAAAAATTAAAGCTGATACCACAAATAAGTAAATATATATACAGATGAATAATTCAAATCAGAAAAATGAAAACCTTATCAGCATTTCTGGTAACCAAGTTAGTTAGCTACGACGAAAATTGTTGTTATTAACAGAAAATGTTCCTAATGCCCTCAATTTTTCCTCACAAATTTACTGGAAATTTTTTCTTAGAATTTATAAGCATTGGAGGCCGACAACAATTTTTATGAGCGTAGATGCGTAAATATGCATTAAGAAATTTTTATACCCTAGATGAAATTTAAACGATATAACACCAAGTTTGCCCTTGCGTGTGTAAGACCTAGAAATAATGATAGTAGAGCCAAACTGATTGGACACCCATGCATAAAATTATATATAATATACTACTGTGTGGAAAATGTTTGAATTTCGCATGGGATATATTTTATTTTAGATCAATTAAGGCCGTGACACATTAAAAGCAGAAAACAGCGATAGAAGCAGAAATCAAACTTCAGCTGTACAGGATCCGGAGAGTTTCCCTAAATTAATTTCCCTGAAACCAATTTCCCTAAAAACAATTTCCCCAAAACCAATTACCCCAAAAGCAATTTCCCTAATAGCAATTTCCCTAATGAGCAATTTCCCTAATGAGCAATTTCCCTAAAAGCAATTTCCCTAAAACAATTTCCCTAATTTTTCCTAATGTCTTGGTCTTCGTCGAAATTGTGTTTAAAGTGGGAAACACAATGCTACGGTCATCAGAGTTCATTCAATTCCAAGAATCGAAAATAAATTTTGTTTGATAAATATTTTTAGCAAAATTCGATTAATCGAAAATAAATTTATAATATTACTAAGAAGGAACTTCTCTAATTTTCCCTAAATAAGAATTTCCCGCATTAGCGCGCGCGTGCTCATGCGGGAAATTCTTATTTAGGGAAAATTAGAGAAATTGCTTTTAGGGAAAATACTTTTACGGAAATTGCTCATTAGGGAAATTGCTTTTAGGGAAATTGCTTTTAGGGAAACTGTTTTTAGGGAAATTGTTTTAGGGAAATTGGTTTTAGGGAAATTGTCCGCAAATCCAGCCATACATTTAAAAGTCATTCGAAGATTGTCATTGCCAAAGAGTGTCGTGTCTACTTTGATTAAAATGATAGATGCAGAAAATTTAATCGAAATAATTAAAAGCGATGAAGTTTTGTGGAATCTAAAACACCCAGAATATAAAAATAGAAAGAAGAAAGCAGAAATTTGGATGAAAGCTGGGACAGAAATTCGACATAATGGTAAGTTCTATTATAAAAATAAGAAAACAAGATGAAAGACCAAGAGCATGAAATAGAAATTTTGGTCATATCACAGCTGAAGAATGCAAGAAGAAGTGGAAAGCGCTGAGGGATTCCTTTTCCAGACAAGTCTCCAAACGCAGACTTCTGGACAGGAAGCAGAGGAATGCTAAAGATTGTCACTGCCAATAACTTCTGCATATGTCCTAATGTTCCCAATAGGACAATTAGCAATTATTCCTGCGAAACGAATTTGCCAATACCGACAGAAATACATTCAGCCATGGATTCTGAGGTCATGGGTGACGATTCCATGTTTTCTACTGTTTCATTGTTGAGTTCTCCACCGCCGCGCCGGCAAAATGCCGAACGGATTCCAATGAGAATTATTCAGCAAGAGAGTTATCCTCATCTCCTCAGCGGACCCCTTGCCTGAAAAGAGCCCGCAGTGATAGAGTACTCGAGGATAACTTGTTGCAAGCAATTACCTCAGAGTTTCCTGCATCATGGAAAATTGCGAATGTGTTACCTATAGCTAAATCAAAGTCCCCCGAAAGCCCAAATGACTATAGACCCATAAGCATCTTATGTTTTCTGTCCAAGGCACTCGAGAAGTTACTGTACTCGCAGGTCCTGGAGCACCTAGACACCAACAATTTCCTAACCCGTTGGCAGTCAAGTTTTCGGAATTCCCATAGCTGTGAGACTGCTCTTTTGAAAGTAACTACCGATATCCGTAAATGTCTGGATAAAAACTGGTTGACTGTCTTAACTCTACTGGATTTCTCCAAGGCTTTTGATAGCGTACACCACACCTTGTCCAAACTTTGCACTCATTTCAATTTTGCATCCTCGGCCGTACTTTTAATATCCAACTTTCTTACTGAGAGATATCAACACGTGAGTATTGCTGACCGTCTGTCAAGCTTACTGCCATTATCTTCGGGGGTACCGCAGGGTTCCATACTTGGTCCCCTTCTTTTCAGTCTTTATATTAATTACCTCCCTGAAAACATTAACTATTGTAATATACATCTTTATGCCGATGATGTACAATTATACTTCAGTCGGCCTATTGGTCTGATCGAAGATTGTGTCGAGCGCATAAACTCGGATCTGCATAGAGTTGTTAGTTGGGCAGAAGACAATCACTTAGTATTAAACCCCCTCTAAATCACATGCAATGGAAATATATAGGCAGAGCTTGGACATAACCGATATTCCCCCTATTGCTTTGAACTCTGTCAATTTGACGTATGTCAATACGATTAAAAGCCTTGGAGTTCGCCTTAATACTTCGATTAGTTGCTGTGACCAAGTCAATAGTACCGTTGCTAAACATGGGACTTCTACGGCTGTGGTTGTCTCCTGGTGTACTGCACAGATCTATGCGTATGAGGCTTGTAAAAATATTACTCCAACCTTATTTTACAGCGGGTTGTTTAGTATTCCCGCATTTAGATTCCACATGCGCTCGAAAGTTAAATGTAGCTTTTAATGACTGCACGAGATTTATATTTGGGATGAGACGTTATGACCACATCTCACCTGTTCGGTATGCTATGTCCGGTTGCTTCTTAAATACGATGCTCATCCGCAAACAACTTATCTTTTTATACAAGCTAATTTAAATCTATTATATCTCAGTGACGAACTGAATTTCAAGCATTCTTCAAGGAATTTAAACATCTCTATTCCACGTCATAGATATTCCATATAGTATATGAAAACTCCTACTTTGTTCAAGTTGTACGTATTTGGAACTCATTTCCAGCGGTTATTCAGAGGACGAGCGATTCGAGAGTTTTTAAGAGGCTTATTTTTCAGTATTTGCCACTTGGTGGTTGATTTTGTGGTTTTTGGGTCTGGTTTTTTCCAGCAGTTTTGCTATGTATGTAAATGTAATTTCGTTTAATTTAATTTAATTTATTTCTTTTTATTCAATTTTCATTATGTTTGATTTTCTTTTCTTTTCATTCATTCATTATAATTACAATTATATAAAAATATTTTTTTCTTTCTCTTTTTGATTTTTATTGCAATATTGAATTTGTATTGAATTTTATATTTTAAATTATTTATAGTTATTGTTTTGCTTACAATTATGTAGGATAGGTGTAGATACTTCCTCTCTAGTTTAGTACGGAAAAAGATTTTGTTATCTTGTTGTACAATCCCCGAATAAAATTAATTGAATTGAATTGAATTAAGAACATCAACTTGCACATGGCACATCCAGAGGCGGAGGATGATGACGAAGACATGTTGTTCTATAAAAGCTTAGTAAAAAAGCTTAAACGATTTCCATTATTTAAAAAACAAATGAAATGAAAAGAGAATTACTAAAAATCTTAAGCGATGAAGAGGAAAAGTTTTTTGAACAAAAATTTATTGAATTAAGAACATAGTTTTATATTTTTAAATTTTACAGATCGGAAAATTTTCATTTACTATTTTGATTTTTAGTTGTGCGTGCCTAAAGAGAGATATTGTACAGCTATAGTACTTTATAAAGAAATAGTCCGTCAATCTTTGTCGGACTGCTAAGGCCTCGCGCGTTCTGTTATGGGTGCTACGGATATGACGAACACTTTCCAAACTGATGCTTTCTTGGCGCCAGTGCCCCAAGATCAAGTTTTCATCCTCATTGTAGGAGTCTACATAATTTGATGGGCTGTACCTGTCACATTTGTGTATGCTGTCTGTGAATTTCCCAAAGTTATGTAAAACTACGCAAGCCAGAATAACTTTATCTGCGTTTTTGGTATGAAATTCAATGCATGCAGTCAAAATGCGCCAACTTGCACCTAGTATGGCAAAAACAATTACAATCACACGTCTGGCTCGAGACATTCGCCTGTTAAAATTGTCCTTCTTAGGTTCTACTAAGAGTCCAGAATATGGTCGCATTAAATTGGTTCTCAACGGGAACGCGTTTTAAGCTGCAAAGTAAAATGATGTTACATTGTTTGCATTTGGCAATCTATGCGGCGGAGGAACATTTAACTCATTACTAAGAACCTTTTGGCCAAAAGAAGTTAAACGAAAGATACCTCAATCACTCTAACTACCATACGCACTCATGTCGACAGCTGAGAAGACATAATTGGCATCGCAGATATCCAACAAAACAAGACTGAAGTGCCCTTTGTAATTGTAATATTGCGATCCTGAATTTGGAGGGCATTTTATCTGTACATGCTTCGCATCAATGCTTCCAATACAATTCGGCATTTGCCATTTATTTTGATAGTCTTTGGCTATTGTCATCCATTCGACGGTATTCAATGGGGCTATACATACGTTGGAGAAAGAACTTTCCACAATTCGTTGAGACGCCCATGCGGAAATACCAGGCAAGGTAATGCCTCGAAACTAATTGTGATAAATATCTGAAATACAGTTCAAATGAACAGATGTACTAATCATACCGATGAAATGTTTATGCTAAGGTTACCGCCAGGCGACATTCAGCACATATTGGACGTCTAATTGAGGATTTAATAAGACCATTTTCAACCATTGTCAATAGTAAATTGTGTTATATCCTCTGCATTCTCGTTTATTTAAAAAACAATTACTCATCATGATTTTTGGTATACTTGAATGTTGTTTCAAAAAACCTAACTTTGCACTCTTTTGATACACCGTTCTCTCCCACCAACGTCTCTTGCTCCTGCGTTTCTGCATATACTTACATACTAAATAAATGTCAACGATTTTACTGCAAATAACATTAAGTTTCTTCTGCTCACTCCCATTTTGGCATTAAACAAAAACTTCAAATAAAAATAAAAATGTACCTACTGTCAATTTGACATGCAGCCTTAAAATAAGCTACGTGCTACAACATTCTATTCATTCAGAATGACGTAGCCCTACAGCTGGGGTAAGCGCTTTAGCCGCAGCTATAGCTATGCACTACGCGCTGCATATTCAGCTCTAGCCTAAAGTTTGTGGATTATTAGAACAATTTTTTTCTTTCAAGTAATCGCGTCAAAAAATATTGAGAAGCCATGTCTTCTGAACAAGCATGCCAATGATTGTCGGCAAAACGTCCAAACTCGTCCTGGAAAAAATACCTTAAATTAGCTACTTCGTGAATGACACCCTAAAAGTCCGCCTCAGCACTGTCACAGAGCATTTTTAATAAAAAATGAAATAAGTCTGGAAAAATATAAACCCTTCCGGACATTTAACATAACCAATTTTGGCACGTATTAACACACACCCTGTATATATTTCTATAAATGATTTTTTTCTTTATTGTGTTCTAATTTATTTTGTATATTTTTATTTGAAACGCACGTCAATATACCTGATAATAAAATGTTTACTTTTTAATATTAGACACCCTCAGTGAAGTTCTGGAAAAAATATTGCATTCTCAAATTATTTTCTTTCTGAATCAAGAATCTTAACTATATCGGTGGCAGTCAGGTTTCAGGCCACGACATAGCTGTGAGTCGATAGCCATACGAGCTCTTCCGGATTTTAGCAAGACCATCGATTTAATTAATCATGATAGATTACTTCTTAAATTGCAACGGAATTACAAGCTCTCGTCTAGAGCTCTATTCTCAATCTTTATCTCTTGTATCTGTACATTAATAATCTACCAACGATCTTGCAAGACATCTCGGTACACCTTTGCGCTGATGATGTAAAAATTCACATAGATAGACCAGTTGACTTAATCGAGGAGGAGAGGATCTATGATTGGCCTATCCGCAATTACCTAAATGTAAGTCCAAACAAGTCGAATTATCCTTTTTGTGAATAGAAGGAATTATGATTTAACTGATACACCAATTTGATTATAAACCGTAATAGATGTCTCCATCTTTGTGTTGTATAGGAAATGTCGCTTCTTGCCAAAATTGTGATAAAAACTTTTATTTAATGGTACAAATCAAATTTTTTCAGCATATCAAGTAAAACTGGTTAAAAACCAAATCAAAAGTAATATTCGGTCATTGGAAATTATTTTGTTAGAAGTTTCAAAGATGTAAATGACAAGCAAAAGATAATTAGTACAAGTCATCTACTATACAAGACAGAAATGATTCTGGAAGCATCCACTAGAGTCAATTATCAAAGTATACTAGTAGTTTGGATCAATGGCATCGTCATTTAAAAATCTGGGCATTGAGTTAAATACCATGTTTGGAAAGGTTGGAAAGGTTTGTTCTTCCCTGCCACCTGCCTTTAAAATGTTTAGTTATTAATATTAGACTTTTTAATCTTTCTATTCACATATGTACATCGGAAATCAATCTCATCCTCAAAACAATATTTTACAGCAGTTTAGCGAAGTGTTATGCCCTAGACACACAACACTCTTAATGAAAAAATAACAAACGACTCATTAGTCTATAATGATTCATTATAAACTACAGACACACAGCCATTTACACGTTCGCGACATCGTGTACCATCGGTGATACATGGTACGGCTTTCAGACACAAGGCAGCGTTAAGTGCTTTTCTTCCTGGACGTTAATTATTTTCGTGGTTGTTTGTAAACTATTTATTATTTTAAGTAACACAGATATGTTTTTTTAAATTAGTATGAATATTTTACATACTTTTAATAACATTTAAAGAGTGTACCACGGGTGGCGCACGACGTCGTATAGAAAACGATCTGCATAATGGCCGTCGTGTACTACGAGTGGTACATGGATTTCAAATACATAATTTATTTACATTTTTTACAATTCTTTAGTTCTAATTGTGTTTGGTAACCAAAAGCAAAAGTCGAACTCAGCATGCTATGCTTACAATCTTGTTACTTATAAATCACCAACAGTTAAGACTTTTTCAATCTTTTTGTTTTTTCTGTTAGAAATTGTGTGTAAATACACCACAATTAATTAGTTTTGCTATAAACAAATTGAAATGGAAAATGAAGAAATTGAAGACGCTTTATTACAAGAGGAATCAATTTCGGACTTTTTTGGCTCGATATCGCAACTGACCTTGAGAGAATTGAAGCTGAGGAAATGGACGATATTTTTCAGGAGCATGCATACTGTTCCTTCTCTATCAGATGAATGGGAAGAAGCTAGAAGTCTAGTGCGAGAATTCAACTTGGCCGAAGAAAACGCTGGCTTGCGATGTAACTTAGGTTCTACTGATCCTTTCAGTATTTATAAATTATTTTTAAGTGGTGCAGTGCTGAAACTGAACTGAAAACAGATATGCGGCGCAATTCATTCAATCGCACATCATCAGTCGTCGTTCAATTATGGCAAAATGGAAAGACACGAATGAAGAGGAAATCAAGAAACTACTTGCTATTGTTTTAATAATGGGTATTTGCCCTGTTCCCAGTATGAGATTATATTGGTCGAAAAACCCTACTTACAGAAATCCTGTTATTGTAAAAGCAATGTCAGGTATTCGATTTGAAGTATTATTAAAATGTGTACATTTCGCTGACAATGAAACTCCCGTGGAAGAAACAAGATTAGCGAAAATAAATCCACTGCTTGACATTATCGCACAAAACTTCAAATCATCTCTAACTCCCGGGGAAGCAGTCATCATAGATGAGTCGATGATCCCCTGGAGCGGCAGACTTTTTTTCAAGCAATATATTCCAGGTAAGTCCCGTAAATACGGAGTGAAATTATATAAGCTATGTAACACCGCCGGCTACACGTACCACGTGAAAATTTATGCTGGAAGAGCCAGCAGTACTTCCGGTTATGGGCATTCATATGATGTAACAATGGAATTGCTTCAAGGCCTTTTGGACCAAGGCAGGACATTATACGCCGACAGCTTTTACACTAGTGTACAACTGAGCGAAGAATTATTGAAAAGGAAGATATATATTTGCGGTACTCTCCGGATAAATCGACGTGGCAATCCCAAAGAAATCTGCATGAAAAAAGTTAAAAAATGAGAAGTATTTGGTAAAGAAAATAGAAACGGAATACGTGTTTTAAAATGGACTGACAAAATGTCAGTACTTTTGATTTCTAGCAACCCAGATCACACTATTATCTTAGTTCCAACCGGAAAAAAGAGTAGATTCGGAGAAGATATAATGAAGCCTCCAGCAATTATAGTTTATAATAAAGAAAAGAAAGGTGTAGACTATTCAGACCAAATGACAAATTATTATTTGCCATTACGCAAGACTATTAAGTGGTATAAAAAAGTTGGATTTGAGCTTCTCCTTGGTGTTAGCATCGTCAATTCGTGGGTTATCTTTAACAAGTACATCCAATCAACAAACAAAGTATCAATGATAAATTTTCGAGAAAAAATTATCGAAGGCCTCTTGAAGAATGTCGAGGAAACGACAGTCTCAAAAAGCACTGCTTCCCTAAACCAAAGGAAGCCTTCTGTACACCAACTTTTCAAACGAAAAGTCAGCGCAAGAACAGCAAGGAAAAGATGCTTATCGTGCTACGAGCAAATCTCTCAAGCACATGGAGCAAAAGAAGCACGCGGTAAAACGAAAAGAGTACAGACTTTCTACAACAATTATGATGATCAACCAACAATGTGTCTGGAGTGTTTTAATGAAAAGCACAAGTAATTTTATATCACACTAGTATTATTTTTTCGTAACATAATATAATACATCTAAATAGCCTTTGTTTTTTTGTTTTTACCTTTTTTTTTGTTAAATAAATTGAGTTATTTTTTAGTTTTGTCTTAAAATGTGAACGCTATAAAATTAATACATTTAAACCGAATAAAACATGCCTTTTTCTAAACATGAGTGCGCCATCGGTGGTACACTGATAGCATAGTATCTTTGTGTATATCTCCAACAGTCGCAAGCTTATAACTCTGAATTACATTAAAGTTGTGAAAGTTTTTATGCAGTTTGCATTATAGGCGCCTGGTCTAAATGACAAATGTACCACCAGTGTACACGACGTCAAAATATGAATTAAGTTTATAAAGCCCATGTCGCGAACGTGTTAATTAAGTTGTTCTGTAAAACTGCTTTTGATAAACATATCACATTAAAGAAGCAATATGGATCGAATTAACGCAATAAACTTTGTTTTCATTTATTTTATTGTCAATTTAACAATTTGCAAATGAGAAAAACATTATATTAAAAAAAAATATTGATAATATAATTTGTGATTTGCATTTATTCTTCTTATTTTTCAAATCGGCAGATGCACAGCGGAGCTCCAGATTTACATTATATGCCAAATCTAGCACATTTTTCCTCATTATAGCTATATTGAAGGAGGAAAACACTTCATTAGTGTACTTTATTATCATCTGATTTTCGAGCTATACTGACGTCTTCTATGTGACACACTGCATTTTAATGAATAGTTAGTACAAATGATTCATTACGTCGTGCTGTGTGTCTGAGGTATTATATACATAACTGAATAAGCCAACCCGTAATTAAAAAATTTGAATGTCAGCGCTGTGTAGTTCTATTGAAGCGATAACGACTAAGAGAGATAATAACTTTGTAATAACAGATAGAAGATCCGATTAGATAAAATATTTTGAACCTATATTTGTTGTTAAACTAACCAAACGAATTCGAACAGATTAAATTTGTTTAACTCTTATAATAGCTGAACGTCTTACAGTGGCGGATCTACCATTTAAATTACGGGGGGGGGGGGGTCATTTTACAAATTAAATTGACATTGTATCCCCAAAGTTGGGCTCCCAAACTCAAAATCTGAGAAAAACCTATACACATACATCACATGCATACAATAATATTCATTGAAATAAATTTTTATTTTTTTAAGTTTTGAAATAAAAATATTTTGCATAATTTTTTGAAGTATATAAATAAAAAAAATATAAAATAAAAAATACATCTTTCAAATAAATCAACAATTAAATATTGTTTTCTTTATTTTTTTAAGGTGGGTCATGACCCCTTGACCACCCCCCCCCCCTGGATCTACCACTGCCTCTTATGTGAAATCACTATTTTATACAGGCACGAAGCCTAAGATCAAATTAATATTTCTCTGTGTTGATACTCTAGATGACGCACAGAAATAATTCTGCTAGAGTAAAATTGATAGAACACCCACGCATAATTTTAAAAGTTATTTTGATTTTTGCATGTCCGTCTGTCCGCCCGTCCGTTCGTCCGTCTGTTCGCCCGTCCGTTCGTCCGTCTGTCTATCTCTCTGTCCATGCGCACGATAACTCGAAAGCTCGTACACACGGGCTTTAAAAAAAAAGTAAAATCAAAGAGCTTCTTTTACCGCTTCCCCCAAAAAGCGGTTTTATCAAGAATATTTTATCTGAGAGAATTTTCATTTACTTTGCATTTCAAGTCAACAAAGGGAGAACAGTAAAATGAGCGGATGGGATAGGAATTGATGGTCGACTTCGACAAGCAGTCAGGCTTCAGACAGCAAGGTGAAACATGAAACTATGTGCACGGCTGGCATCGGCATGTGTACGCATTTACTGGTATGGATGGGGTGACGACGACATGGAGAACAGAGCAATATTCTCTCAGTCTCAAATCATTGCTTCTTCTTCTTCTTCCCGACCGCAATCGCATCGCGCACTAAGCATATCACTTGTGCATTTTTGGAGGCCAGATGAAACTTCTTGTTAAGTTATATGTTCTTTGGTAATATTAAGTTTGAAAATGGCACAAATCGGATAATTTCTTCGTATGTTTGCCACTCAAAAAGATCGTTTTTCACTACATATTTGGACACTGACTGAGAACGCGTCTACGTAGATTGCTGAAATTTTGTACACAGTGTTCTCATAAAAATAATAAATATAATTTCAAAAATTGGCTAAATCAGGCAACCTGTTCTTGATGTTGCCGTATAAAAATTTTGGACTTTTACTTATATTGTGAAAACAATAAGTCCAATTTTAATGTATATGAATATGAAATGCTATAAAATTAGTTATAATCATTTTTTCTGTTCGACGAACCGTTATAGAAATATATGCGAAAACAACTTCAAAAATTAAGCTTGTACAGATGGGTGGCAATACGGAATTACAAACGAGCTTTCATCTAGGGCAGGGGTGGCCAACAAGTCGATCGCGAGGCCAATTTTCGTCGATCACGCGCAATGTCTGGGGTGGAATTTCGTGTACCATGGACTTTAAAGCGATTGTAGAAGACAAAACTTTCTATAGTCCGCGCCACGAAAATTGAGCTATCAAGGTCACTAGAGGGAAATTTATATAAGTTTGTACCATTGGGTATATTCTCAATAGTAAAAGAGCTTTCAGAGGGCATTGCAGGTAAAACCAATTAAATTTTGATATTTTTGAATTATACTATTGTATTTTCTTGGAATTTTAATAAATATTTATGTCTTCATTTTATTTTATTTTCTTTCATTCTTGCAAAAAAAAATATTTATATTATAAATAAACTTCGACACAGAACTTCTAAAAGTAATTTACATCCAGAATCCATATAAATTACTTTGATGCGGCAACATGAATAACTTCAAAATGGGTTTTGGCTTGTGTCTCAAATAAAATGCGCAATGAATGGCAGTTCAAATATCCTAGCGTATCCCCACATGTGTGGGAATATCGGCAAATAAGTGATTGAAATAAGCAAATTTATTTGTAAATTAACTCTCTAACTTAAGTAACCCAAACTAAAACATGTCTGCGAGGACAAGATTTATCTAACCTTGTAGAAAATCAATAAAATAACTTAATTTAAATGGTGAAATTACAAAATATTGCTCAGGTTAAATTGGTAAAGTGGCAACCCCAAACTGAAATTTCCCTGACCTTGATAGCTCATTTTTCGTGGCGCGGACTATAGCAATAGTTTAATGTATTCTGGGAATTTGACAAGGTCATAAATTCCTAGAATTCTGACAGCCTGGCACTGTGATCTCCGCCCATCCAGCACAATACATTTTGACTTTATGTGTTACACTTGTCACCGGATGCATCGCGTGAACGCAGCAGTTACGACTCGACTCATCGAAGAACATAGTCAGTTAGCTTGAATATTTGGTTGTGTCATACGGTAGCTTCTTTTCTTTTGAATTAACAGTATTATTACTAATCAATATTATCCTCGGTGACTACGTTGAGTTTCAATTTTTCTTCTGTTTAAAGTGTAAGCACCTTTTCTTTGTTTTAAATTAAATTGCTTTTCTTTACTTGATAAGTGAGCATTCTCGGCAACAGATCTCTAAACTGCGGTCATTATACTGAGTGAAAAATAAATAACAGTATTACAAATGAATAACAATAATTCTATTTGAATTAAGAAGTCAGTATTGTAAACCATAATAAATATATTGTAACTTTAACATACTTCTTGTAAATTTGAATATATCTATATTAGATTTTATTATATGTACTTGTATTGCTATCCCATCGTAATATGCAGTATTGTTATTATTTCTCTCAATGTAATGGAGATAATTTTATAGGAAAATATTTAATTCAATGTTTATACTTTAAATTGTCATATTTCTTTGCATTCTAGTATACCCATGAACATGAGTAGTATACCGAAAAAATCGAAAACTTATCACTTCAATGAAGAATGGGAGCTCGATTACTTTTTTACAATGGTGAATGATAAATGTTGTTGTTTAATATGCCTTGCCTCGGTAGCCATTGCTAAAAAGGGTAATCTGGAGAGACATTTTTTAGCTTTACATAACAAGTATCAAACAGATTATCCACTAAATTCTGAACTGAGAAAACATAAAGTTAAGGATCTTAAAACTCAATTAACAAATCAACAAAGCATTTTTAAAAAGCCAGGGTTGAAGTCACAAGCAGTAACTACTGCATCATTCAAAGTAAGCTATCTCTTAGCAAAAAAATGTAAGCCATTTTCCGACGGTGAATTTGTAAAGGAAATTTTTTTGGAAATGTCAGATTCACTTTTTAACGATTTTAAGAACAAGAGTGAAATTGTTGCTGCAATTCAAGATCTACAATTGTCTCGAAACACAGTGATGCGACGAATTGAAAGGATGAGTGGGAATGTAAAGGAGCAGTTATATAATGATATTAATACATGTTCTTGTTTTTCCCTTCAGTGTGATGAATCGACAGATATAAGTGATACAGCTCAATTACTTGTTTTCGTTCGTATGGTTTTTAAGGATTTTACATCTAAAGAAGAATTGTTGGGTATGATTTCTTTGAAGGGAAGGACTAGAGGTGTAGACATATTCAAAGCCTTTAAAAACTTGCTCAATGATTTGAAAGTACCACTTTTTAAATTAGTCTCAATAACAACTGATGGCGCACCTGCAATGATAGGTCGCATTAATGGATTTATAGCCCTATGTCAAAATGAAGATGAATTCCCAGCCTTTTTGAGCTACCACTGCATAATTCACCAGCAAGTGTTAGCTAGCAAGAGACTAAACACAAAAGTGGTAATAGACATAGCATTTAAAATTGTTAATTCAAGTCGAGGAAGTTCCCTCAAACGGCGTCTCTTCCAACTGCAGCTCGATGAAGGCCAACCTGAATTATTACTACATACCGATGTCAGATGGCTAAGCAGAGGTAAATTTCTGCAGCGATTTCGTGATTTATTGCCTGAAATTATAGATTTTCTTCACGAACAAGATGGAAACTGTGAAAATTTAAATGATGAAACTTGACTAAGTGACTTAGCATTTCTTACCGATTTTACTTCAATATTAAGTTATTTAAATTTAGAATTACAAGGTAAAAATAAAACAGTAATTGATATGATCAGCTGCATAGACGCATATAAAACAAAATTTATTTTGCTAATAGAAGATCTTCAACAAAATAATCTGAATCATTTTCCAAATATGGCGGATAACCTACAAAAACATAAAAGTATTAGTTATAAGATCGACAAATACGTCGCGGAAATCCAAAAAGTAATTGAAGATTTTGAGGTAAGATTCCAGGATTTTGAGAAAATTAAAGAAATTGTGGAATTTATATCTTTTCCTTTTAAAAAAGATTTAAGTGTGAAACTCATTAGCCAAAAAATTGCAGACATTTTTCATATGGATCAAAAGGCATTAGAAAATGAAATTATAATTTTACAAGCTGACTTAATCTTACAAGCCAGAAAATTTGAAGAAGATTTTTGGAAATATGTCAACCGAGAAAAATATCCCAGTATCACCAAATGTAGCGAACATATCTATTCTTGTTTCGGATCTACATACCTATGCGAATCGGCATTTTCATACTTGAAGCTAACGAAGAATAAGCAACGTTCTGTCCTGACTGACTCCCATACTGAAGACTCATTATTATTATCTTTGTCAGGATATACACCTAATTATGATTCCTTGGTTAAAGACATGCAAACTCAGTCTTCTCATTAATGTTAAGGCAACAAAGTAAATTCTAAAGCTGTTTTTATCTGTATCTACTTTGAATTAATAAATATTGTTAATAATTATCCATGATCTTTTAATTCAGCTGTACGTGAGTTTTTTGGCCCTTTAAATAATTATTGTTGTTGTTTTTTACGTAAGTAGATAAGCCGTATATCTATATTTCAGTACGAAGTGTACTCAGCGAGATATTGATAGATTAGCAAAAAGTATGTCATATTATTCTTTCCTGATAAATTTTCCTGGCCAAAAAACAAAACGCGAAAGTGAAATATTGAAATCAATTTATAAGCCATACCTACTGTGCATTTTTATAACAACCTTATCATATTAACAAACAAATAAACAAATAAAAAATTAAATTGGATTTTAAGTTAGTAAAAAAATCTATCTTGAAAATGTGACGGAAAATCGAATTTTTTCGGTACCGCATGTACGGAATGCTGCTATCAAAAATTGGGTCTGGAAATTTATTTTCTTCAAGAGCATATATCTCGAAAACTTAATGATTTAAAAAATAAAAAATTGTTTTGAACATATATTTTGTTTATCTACCCATACCTCGCTGGAATACACCTTATACTGAAACACAGTGTATAAACATAGTATGCATTTTACACCCATTCTTCCCCCTTAGACTACGCCTATGACAACAAGTCGATCGCGACACACTTTTAAGATAAAAAGTAGATCTTATATACAGAAAAGTTGGCCACCCCTGATCTAGGGTATCATAAGAATTGGTCTATTTCTAGATTTTGTACTTGTTTGATCTAGCTAGGGTATTGTCAAAGAAATGGTTCTTGCAGGAAATATTTTAGCGCTAGTTGGAAGTCGGCAGAATCATTATCGTATTTTTGGCCTGATAACTTGCAATATGTCGTGATACCACATATCAAGTGTAACACTGAAAATATCTACAGATAACTTTGTATATGGACATTGCACATCTTTTACTTTCAATTATTTTAATCATGTTAAGATCATAAAAATATGATAATATTTTTTCTTTTTTCTGATTTTACTCAAATGAAGGACAATATTGAAATTAACAAACTCTCAAACAAATATAGTCAGTATAGGGCAATGCAAATTTCAGTATTAATATATTTCAAGAGTGCATCCATATCCATATTTCAACCAACTATTATGTTCATATTATATAGATTGAGTATTTATCACGAAGGAATATGTTGATACAATGAATTATTACAGAAATTGCAATGCAAAATGGGAAAATTATCATAAATTAATTCAATAATCACGACACAATACATTTGTGCATTGGTCATTATGCATGGAACTGGTCAATTTGACTATACGTGTAGATAATTAGAAAGAAACTGACAAAACATTTGAAAAGCAATTAATTAACAATGCAATCCAATTATGATGATTTAAGCAGTTGCGGCAAATTTCCAAATTTATTACGCTTTTAATATATAAATTTTAGAAATTTGATAAATCGATCGCCACCGCACGTACATACATACAAATGTATAAGCAATCCTTCATAAATAAATCAAATTATCAAAATGTTTTTAATAAAGGCAATTAATGTGAAACGGAAATTTTATTAATGCGAATTGTAATGCGATTTTCAAATATGTAGGTAGAAGCGGAAAAAGAATTAATGAGAATGTTTTTGTTTTTTTGACCTGCTCGCTTGGTCTTTGATTTGGAGCGCTTTATATATTATATGAAAAGCTTTTAATATTTGTATACTTATATGCCTTGGTTATTTTAAAATTATGTATTGAGTATACGCGGGGTTCGAAATGGCTCAGTGATTAGTTATCAAGTCTACCAAAAAAGATTTGCAAAGCTCTGTTGAGATGGCTTGGGCAGTGTAGATATAACTTTTCTCAGATAGGTGGGTACAACTTTCCTCAATACGCCCTGTACTTTTAATATACATACACCTCCTTCCATACAAATTTCTGTTTGCTTAGGTGAGTAATATGATCTCCTGCTCTATTGACAATCATGGAAGAAACACCTTATATTATATACAGGGTGATTCAGATCAAGATACCTTCCGGTATACCACGTGATTCCTTGAGGTAAGATGATCAAAAAATTGTTCCACATACCCCCGCTTAGAAACCTTCCTTTAGGAGTTGTGGTCAGTTGAAGATTTCGCTAATATTCGTTAGAATTAATGAGTATAAGTTTTGAACCACCCTATAAATTTGGTTATTGTTGGCTTATTAAATAGCCAAGACCATTCTAGCTGTTGAAAAGTGTATTACTCCTCTATTTTTTAATTAAGCTTCTTTAAATTATTCTCAAATATTTCCAAAATTTTGATTTTTTTACACACAAAAGTTTTTGAAATAAATAACGGTATTTATGAAGGCCACAACTCTTAAAGGAAGGTTTCTAAGGGGGGGTATGTAGATCAATTTTTTGATCATCTTACCTCAAGGAATCACGTTGTATACCGGAAGGTATCTTGATCTGAATCACCCTGTATACTACATACATACAATAACAGAACTTAAATAAAAGAAAACCTGTCCCACTTGCAGAAAAATTTACGAGTTTTAACGACAGGTGAAAATTTTATGCATCATAATTCAAAGTTATCGAAATCGTTTCTCATGGAGAAATTTTAGGCGTATAAGATGCTTTTCACATGTAACATATATAGCATGATGACCCAACAGCTTGATAGAACGAAATCTCAACATTTGGGGAAGATTGGATCAGTAAATTATCATATTCGATGTGATTCAGCGTATCAATCACTGGTGAATTGGACATTTGCTATATAACAAGCGAAGGGCGAAAACTGGTGAATAAATTAGCAGAGCTATATAAAAGACCAAGGTCCTTCGTTGTGTGCCATTTCCAATTGGTTTATATTGTGATGGCTTTGCTCCTTTCCTGCGAATATTATAATCTTGTTATTTACATACATATATTTAATGTATGAGGGGCGCATCTTACAAAGAAAATAAGAAAAAATAGTTTTGTTCTGAAATAATAATCTACTGTTTGAATTGATGCTCTAGAAGTAAGGCGCATGTCGCATGGCTTTCATACCCTCAGCCCACAGTTCGTGTCCGATATTTCTTCGTAAAGGTGTTCACAATAGAACGTTTATTTAGTGTACCAATCGTAACGAAAATTTAGATTTTTATGAAGAAGGAGAAAGAAGAAGAAGAAAAAAGATAAAAATGTGTGTACGATGAGGAGGGTGGAACGGCATGAGTCCGAAGCAACTTACATCGATTTACAGCTTGATGCTCTGGAAATTATTTCGATCTCCATTCAGTAGACTCTTTGGCTTTAGATTCGGCAGAAGCTATCGCACTGGTAAATGCTGCAAAGGACGAACGGGAAAGAAAGCGGCGGGGGTTCAACAAACCAAACGGTGCAATGCAATGACTAACACAAGATGACTAACAAGATGATTAACCAAAACATCACTTTATAAACTCTATCTCCATTCTGGGGCCGGATTCTGTAGCACGGAGAATTTGGGAATTGCGTTTTCTTAGAATTTTTAATTCCCTAATTCTCCATTCCCAATTCACTAACATGGTTGGAGAATTAGGGAAAACGTAAGAAATGTGAAAAAGTGCGAATCGCCTGGGACGATTAAGGGTATCAATTTTTGTATCAATTTTTGTTGTAGAGGGTTGGACTTTTTTTCATATGTGAGGTACATCTGCCTATTACCTTCCACTGTCGAAATAAATTTAAATTTCTTTTTTGTTGGGTTAGTTTTTGAGGGATGTAGGAGGGTAGGTTTTCTCGGGTTTTTCCGGGATAACGAGAGAATGGAGAGTAGAAGGAGAATGTATGTGGTATCAAAAAAAATGGGAGCTCAGCGCGAACAAGATAGGCTTAGGAAAAGGGGCGGGGAGAGTGCGGGGTAGAAATGGGAGCTGATTAAGGGAAATTAAAAAAATTAAGACAATATCAGGAGCTGCAATAATTCGCAGGGGTAAGCTCAGGATCTCTAAGCCCAATAAAAAAAAAAGTAAGAATTCACTTTGGTAATTAGGCATGCATGGGTATTATAGGCTATATTTTATTTCGATTAACGGTAATTTGTACATTTGAGCGGCCTCGGCGGAAAATTTTGCTATCGCAATATTCACGGGCGCCTAACTCTATGTGGGAGGGCTGTAGAGTATTAGAATTTTTTTTGATAGATTAAGGGTTTAGAGTACAAAAATATGGGTGAACAATTTTTGGGGCAGGGTGTTTTGGGGGTTGGGGGTCGTACCACCCCTCATAGGGGGTTGCTAAAACTACGTCATGTTTGGTACCAAATTAAAGAGGGAGGAGAGGGTAATCGAGTGGTGTAGTTTGTCTTTGATCGTTTTAACGTGATAGCTGACTTTTGACCGCCGAAAAACTATTTTTTTACACTACGGTCATATACACCCTAGTTTCTATATTTTGCATATATTTCTTCCGTTCCTTGTTTCACATACATTAGTACTCCGTTGTGAACATTTTTGTCATGGGAAGTAAATTTCCAGGACTTACCAGTTCTTCGCAATGATGAAATGAAATGTGTCAATTTTTGTACCAAAACCGGCCAATTTTTCACCTTAAAAAGGACTGCTACATTTCTTTTACAGTTATTTCCAAAACGGTTTATCGGATTCAAAAATTATTTACATATTTAATTAGGGGACAAAATGTAGATGCGATTTCATCCTACACACAAGCTTTACCGTGTATATTTAAAAATTTTACAGCATCTCTTCTGTACTGGACGACGACCAAATTGATCATTTTCGCATGATTTATAATTTTTAGCGGGTACTTTGAGAGACAAAATCCTTGTTCCTCTCTTAGAATTGCATGGATTTTCATAATTTGTTTTTTACAATATAGCCAGGACACGCAGTGAATATATAACTAAATTTGAAGTTCCTAGGTACCTAGATACCTTCATAAAACGCAATAAAAGCAGACAATACAATTTTTCCAATTACTTTTCCACTTGCAAAACACCGGAGAAATAACAAGTGGAATGGAGAATTTGGGAATTAACAAGTGGAATGGAGAATTTGGGAATTCCGTACTCACTTCTCAAATTCGCTCTCAGATCAAAATTTTTCGTCTTACTTTCACTTCTCAAATTCTCCGTTGCTTGCTTGTGGAAAAGTAAGACGAAAAATTCTCAACTGAGAGGATTTGAGAAGCGAGTACGGAATTCCCGACTTCTCCATTCCACGTGTTCCGGTGTTTGCTTGTGAAAAAGTAAGACGAAAAATTCTCAACTGAGAGGATTTGAGAAGCGAGTACAGAATTCCCGAATTTTTCGTCTTACTTACACTTCTCAAATTCTCCGGTGTTTGCTTGTGGAAAAGTAAGACGAAAAGTAAGTAGAGAATTCCCAAATTCTCCATTCCACTTGTTAATTCTCCGGTGTTTTGCAAGTGGAAAAGTAAGTGGAAAAATTGTATTGTCTGCTTTTGTTGCGTTTTCTGAAGGTATCTAGGTACCTAGGAATTTCAAATTTAGTTATATATTCACTGCGTGTCCTGGCTATATTGTAAAAAACAAATTATGAAAATCCATGCAATACTAAGAGAGGAACAAGGATTTTGTCTCTCAAAGTACCCGCTAAAAATTATAAATCATGCGAAAATGATCAATTTGGTCGTCGTCCAGTACAGAAGAGATGCTGTAAAATTTTTAAATATACACGGTAAAGCTTGTGTGTAGGATGAAATCGCATCTACATTTTGTCCCCTAATTAAATATGTAAATAATTTTTGAATCCGATAAACCGTTTTGGAAATAACTGTAAAAGAAATGTAGCAGTCCTTTTTAAGGTGAAAAATTGGCCGGTTTTGGTACAAAAATTGACACATTTCATTTCATCATTGCGAAGAACTGGTAAGTCCTGGAAATTTACTTCCCATGACAAAAATGTTCACAACGGAGTACTAATGTATGTGAAACAAAGAACGGAAGAAATATATGCAAAATATAGAAAAAAATAGTTTTTCGGCGGTCAAAAGTCAGCTATCACGTTAAAACGATCAAAGACAAACTACACCACTCGATTACCCTCTCCTCCCTCTTTAATTTGGTACCAAACATGACGTAGTTTTAGCAACCCCCTATGAGGGGTGGTACGACCCCCAACCCCCAAAACACCCTGCCCCAAAAATTGTTCACCCATATTTTTGTACTCTAAACCCTTAATCTATCAAAAAAAAATTCTAATACTCTACAGCCCTCCCACATAGAGTTAGGCGCCCGTGAATATTGCGATAGCAAAATTTTCCGCCAAGGCCGCTCAAATCTTCAAATTACCGTTAATCGAAATAAAATATAGCCTATAATACCCATGCATGCCTAATTACCAAAGTGAATTCTTACTTTTTTTTTATTGGGCTTAGAGATCCTGAGCTTACCCCTGCGAATTATTGCAGCTCCTGATATTGTCTTAATTTTTTTAATTTCCCTTAATCAGCTCCCATTTCTACCCCGCACTCTCCCCGCCCCTTTCCTAAACCTATCTTGTTCGCGCTGAGCTCCCATTTTTTTTGATACCACATACATTCTCCTTCTACTCTCCATTCTCTCGTTATCCCGGAAAAACCCGAGAAAACCTACCCTCCTACATCCATCAAAAACTAACCCAACAAAAAAGAAATTTAAATTTATTTCGACAGTGGAAGGTAATAGGCAGATGTACCTCACATATGAAAAAAAGTCCAACCCTCTACAACAAAAATTGATACCCTTAATCGTCTCAGGCGATTCGCACTTTTTCACATTTCTTACGTTTTCCCTAATTCTCCAACCATGTTAGTGAATTGGGAATGGAGAATTAGGGAATTCAAAATTCTAAGAAAACGCAGTTCTCATCTCCCAAATTCCCAAATTCTCCGCGCTACAGAATCCGGCCCCTGGACTGCAAAGAAATTTTTAGTACTTTAATTTTTATTTGAAAAGACCTTTTTTTTTTTTATTTTTATAGAACTGATTTATATTTCAATACTAACACTTTTTAAATCAGGCACCTTTTTTAAAATTAACAGTTAGATTCCTGTTTTACTCCTTTTACTCCCAATACAAAATCTAGACTGACATATTGAAAATATTTTCAAAACCAATATGAACGCCTACTCTGACGACTATTCTGAATATGTAAAATAGTATTAACGAAAAAATTTTACCGAAATAATTTATATTTGGAGTAGGCCAGAAGAATCGGCCGGCGAGCGTACATCTGGAGGGCCGTTCTTTGAAACGTCGCAGCGTTTTGTCAAGCTTCTAATGTCTCTTTTTGGAGCAAATGAAAACTGAAGATCAGGCAGCGTGTAGACGATTCTTTGAAACTTACACTTTTACATGGAAATTCACCTGTCGTATAGATCAAACGAGTCAAGATCGGAGGGCGGCCGAATTGCAAATAAAACAATTAACAATTCTATCAATGTTCATGCTATTGGCAGGAAGGATGCATTCCCGAATGTCCAAAAAACAATTCAATATTATGCCAGCTGTGACCATAACTCCGAATGGGCGTTCATTTTCCACTTTGCTTCGTCTCAAAACCTATTTAAGGTCCACAATGGGTGAAATCGATGCAATTCCTAATGATTTTTTTTCTGTATACCCTGGCCCGTTAATTTATTGATGAATTTATACATATAAATATTTATTGAACATATTCTTCGTACAAGTTTTTCAATAAGCTAAGATTTTATTTGAACTATTCAATCATCTACAAATACAAGAATTTTATTTGTAGTCTTCTATTTCAGAACCCCCTCCTATGAAAAATCCTGCGTACGGGCCTGAGCCATTATATTACCAGTATATATGCTAACGTTGATGTAATGTGGAATTTATTTGAGCAATAAAGTACTGGTGAACATAAGTACTCATTTCTTGTAATTTTAACATACCGCTACACTAATCTATCTAAAATTCCGTAATATTGGTGCAGTTCTCAATTGTCGCTACATTACAAAACAAGCATAATTCAGCACACAAACTAAACTAAACGGTTTCACATAAAATGCTGTATCTCCTTCAATTAAAAAATTTCTTCAAAACATTTGGTGAGAACATTCCTAACAAATGCGTCATTCAGAAAATGAAAAAAAAAACAAATGTACCGTGGTTTCGGGCCTTAAGAGGTTTTACTGATATGTTTGTAAGCACCACGATTAACTTCGATCCTCATATGCAAAAATTTTCTGTGCAAAAAATCGCATTCAACGATCAATTCCTTAATTTCCGCAGAAAACCATGGACAGCCCTTCTGATTCAGCATACATGATCGAAGGGGAACATATTTATCAAAAAGGTAAGATATATTTGAGTTTAAGAAGTTAATTTGATCATCTACAAAGGGATAATAGCTAACGGACATCCAACCAACACTTGCACATTCTGTAACCAGTGCAGGCATATTAATACTATTGAAATCTCTGAATGTGAACGAAACTAATGGCTGGATTGGATTGACGGAAAAATTATAAGTTTAAAAGAGAAAGTCATGGTCGAAAGACGATGGAGAACTTAATTGATTCTGAAACAGCACTGCATCCGTGTCGGAAGTAGCAAACAGGTCTAACATAGATGGATTGCCTGTATTAAAGTACGTGGTGAGTTCATTTATAACATTGAGGTGCAGAGACTGTAGAAGAAATATAAAGTCATCAGACCCGATATTCCTGCAAAGCAAATTAACATTTAAATCGCCGCCTATTATAACCTTGGAGTACCTATGAGTAAGACCACTGAAAATATTCGCGAATTCCTCGGAATTTCCAACATTAAAAACTTCCGGTGGATAGTAAATAGAAGATAACATGCATTTATCAAAACCATTGTCAATTTCAACACAAACAAATTCGATACTTTGTAAACTCGAATTAATTAGTTTGGCCTTCAAACGATCTTTAACAAAAATAGCAACCCCACCACCCACTCGATTTATTCTATCATTTCGAAATATTTTATAACCAGGAATATCTACAAGAGATGAGGGGATATTAGAGTTTATCCAAGATTCACTTATCAGAATAGCATGTATTTCAGAACCTGAAAAAATATCTAAAATTGCATCCATTTTTGACCTCAGACTGCGAGCATTCAGGCAGCAGATATTTAGACCATTCGACCTACGGCAAAAAATGTTAAGAAGCAGTCCCACCTTGCTATGAGCATCATTGGAATCCACATCGCAGAGCGTAGCCAGTTACAAAGATCATTATAAATAAAACATATGTGGTCACACACACAGCGCTGAGATAAGAAGGCAAATAATGTAACTTCCCATATGTCTTCCCAACCCTGCAACTGACACAAATGAAATTGAATCAAGAAAATAAGACAAATTAAATGAACAAAATGAAAATGCAAAAACTAGTGTATAAGAAACAAAAGGTAAAACTAAAAATAATAAAAACTTCACTAGAAAACTAAGCAAAAGAAAAATGAAAAGAAAATGGATGCATCAATTAACAAACAAATCCATAAATAGAAGAAAACAAAAGAAAAAATATGCCTGTATTAAGCGCCCGACCGGCTGGTAGATGTGCAAATGGATAACAGCTGGTCTCGATTTGTAACTCTCATAGCACGATCCTTCTTATTCAATCTAATGTGCACAATGCCATCTTTCGTAAACGTGCAGAAAATGGGTTACAGGATAATACTAGCGAAAACAATTATGAAGGCATCAAAATCAACCGACCCGGACCATCAAAAAGAAAGAAATAATATAAACATGCACGGGGAAATAAATTACG
This sequence comes from Dioctria rufipes, assembly GCA_963924295.1. NCBI lineage: Eukaryota > Metazoa > Arthropoda > Insecta > Diptera > Asilidae > Dioctria > Dioctria rufipes. Next base: position 191,886,104 of record OZ002741.1, read on the forward strand.
GAATACGAGAAAAAAAAAAGAAGATCTGTGGATTAGGCCTCCTATGGATATCACAATCAAAAAGAAAAATGCGCCGCTCACTCTACCTCGTGGTGGTATGGATATTAGTTGACCTTGAATTTACAAAACTATCTTCACTATGTAATGAATAGCTAAAAATTATTTGTTAAAATGAGAAAAATCAGAAGTTGGACGATTTTTTGGAAGAATGTTCACGTTTCCGACGCTGTAACTTCTTCTTGTTACACATCAGGCTTACAAAAAAAAAGTGTGTATACAAAAAATGTAGGGAATGTAGTCTTTTTCATATTTATTTTTAGTCGTAAAATCAACCGTTGAGGAATTATCTTGAGAAAACCAATTTTTTGTACCTTTAATCCAAGATGGTGTGAACCGCGCTGACCAACCACCCACTCCATCCATTGTTTCAACACCACCTTTTGTAGACATCTTTTAGTCCCTATTGACTGGACTATGTTCGCTACGTTTACGGTCTGAGACGATATGACCATAAAATCCGTCAATGTGATATTTATGCTACCAAGATGTGGAATACTTTACCTTTGGAGATCAGGCAGGATCGGTGATTTTTCAGCAGAAAATCTGTTATTACCTCCAAATTAATAAAGTATTCATAAATCAATCAACTCATGAATGATCGACAATATGGCTTCCGGACTGGACACTCATCTGGAGATTTGCTGACTTTTCTTACTTAACGTTAGAAACATAGTTTTCATAATTTCCTTGAGTCCAAAATCGTTACCTTAGACATTACAAAGGCCTTTGCTAGTGTCTGACATCCAGGAATTTAGACAAACAAAAACAAAACACCTGGTCTCTTCCCTTCTCTTCTATTATGGATTGAAATTGTTTAATCTGGGAGTGATTCTGATCTCTTTGTCCTAGCTTAGGCATATATTTTAGTCATATATTTTGACATTTCACCAAAAATTTGTCGTACATTTATATTCACCATATTCATTTTGATTTATCCCTTTCACCAACCATAAAATAAACGAAAATGAATTTGTATGAATTAATGTCAGAATATACGCCTAAAATTACGACAAATTAGTCAACTGCTTCCGAGGTTGTGACAAAAATTTTATACTGTGGTAAATGGATATCCTACAGCTAATTAGAGCAATACAAGTGCTTAAATTCGAAATTATATTTTGAATTTGTAATGGGAAGTGTCAATTTCAGTTCATTCAGTTACATCGGCAACCATACGACATTTCTGAAGTGAGTGCATGTTCAAACACTGCAAGCGATCCTCATAGGGTGGAAGAATCAATGAGTTATTCCAGGGTAGGTGCCTGAGAGCAAATCGTAAAAAGTTTCTCTGAACAGACTCGATGCGCTCGATGCGTGTACCGTAAAAAGGAGACCAGACCTGGCTAGCGTATTCAAGAAGTGGTCTCACAAAGCAAGTGTATAAACGCAATGTTATAGTAGGATTCGAAAGCTCTCGGGACCAACGTTTTATAAAACCCAGCATAGAACTACTCTTTGATACTATGAAGAAATTCAATCTTTGGTCACATTTGACACCCAAGTTATAGACAGAGTCCACACGGCGAATCGAAAAATCCGAGAACTCATAATCATAAGTGATTGGTGTCTGATTCCTATCGAAAGTCATAACCTCACATTTGTCGATATTGAGTACTAAATTATTGCTCTCGCACCAACTGTAAAAATTTTCAAGGTCACCCTGTACCTGTTCACAATCGTGAATAAATCTAATCTGAGCGAAAAGCTTAATATCGTCAGCATAAATCAAGACCTTACAGTACCTCACAACAGAGACAATATCGTCAATAGACAGAATAAAAAACAACGGGTCCAAATGGCTCCCTTGAAGTACGCCAGACGAAGCCTTCAATACTTTGGAGATGGAATGACGGAATAAGATTTGGTATGTTCTGTTATCTAAATAAGCCTCCGTCCATTTTAGAAATATTGGGGGAAAACCATAATTCTCCATTTTAAGGAGTATCACGTAGTCTAAAGTCTGTATAAATACAATCTGTCTGATAGCCTTTTGCCAACTCGACAATGGTATCCGAGACAAATTCCAGCAAGTCAATAGTTGTAGACCTGCCCAAAATAAACCCATGTTGGTTTGAAGAGAGCAAAACAGGAAATTGATAGTTGAGAGTAAACGTTAGATTCGAATAATTTGGGCATGCAAGATAATTTTTCAATAGGCCTATAGTTAGAAACTTCATTTTTACTACCTTTTTTGTGGATAGTTATGATAAAAGAATTTTTCCATAGCTGGGGGAAACAACCACTATCGAGCGATTTTTGGAAAATAAGAAGGAGGGATCCCAGCAGGACCAGTTGTGAAGTCATTTGGAAGCCCAATAATATGATCGAGTATATCTTCTTCTGAAATTGAAACGTTACGATAGTCGTTCATATGACTGAAGTTGCTATTTTGAGGCTGAAAATTTCATGAGGCAAAGGCATTGTCAAAAAAGAAGCAAACATATCGCAAATTTCAGAAGAACTATCACTAACAGGATCCTTGTACCTCATGGTATTCGGGTAGTTCTCCGTTCTTTTCTTCATATTAATAAACTTGAAAAAGATGCATGGATCACTAAATAATTTCGTACGCATGCTGTGAACATACTCATCATGAAGTGTAGAGGAAAGTTCTTTGAAGTCATTATATGATGTGAGGAAGTTTTTGTGACTTATAATGTCCTTTTCCCTCATATAACTCTTCCACAATTTATTTTTATTTATTTTTAAGACGCCTCAATTCTTTATTGTATCATGGTGGAAATGTTTTAGAGAGCCGCTGACGCTCACAGGGAACGTGAGAGGAAAAAAAATCGAAAAGAATTAAGTAAAATTTAGAAACGTCAACATTATTGCTAGACAGCATTTTATTGAAATCAATAGATGTAAGTCTACTGGAAAGTTCCGAAAAATTAGCCTTTCTAAAATTGAAAAAGTATTGTTTTTCATCAAAATTTTTTAAGTTTTCGGTTTCATAGCAATATATATGTCTGCCATCATTTGTTTGTTATCCGACATACAATTTGCGAAAGTTTAAGAGTGATATATGTACATCAGCACCGTCACGTTACCTAATTTCTTTCTCTATCACCTTCATTTCTGTACTATGCTTGGCTCAATAATATAAAAAAAAATCAATTTTTCTTAATTTTAATAAAGACAAAGTACGTAACACTTTAATTCCTGTATTTTTTAAAGTTATAATTTATGATGAATTCGTCAATTGAACAAAATGTATTTCCCTATTTTTTTACTAATTAAAATGGAAAAATGGATGATTTGGAAGTTTTAGATTTCCGCCATTTACAATTCAAAACAAAATAAATAATTTAACACCTCGTTTGACTTTCGCGAGTGGCAAAAGTTAAACATTGAGGAACTGTCTTCGTTGCTCATCTGTTCAATCCATATCCTTTAAAAGAGAAATTTTGTACAATTGATACTTCGAGTGATGCTGAGTATCTTCGACCTTCTGATCTGTTGCTAGCTTACACAGTTTTTAAGCCATAGTTACCTTCCACCCCTCACAAGAATCCTGGATCCGCCCCTGACATATATGTAAGTACAAAGCTAGGCTTTAAGTGTGCAAATGTTCAAAATAAATGAATTTGAGTTTAAGTAATGTCGATTTCGATGGGACCATTTCAGTGTAGCACTTTTTCTGGCAGCGGAGAACTGGGAGCACTGAAGTCCTCATCGAACACACATCTGTCATATTCCTTCTATTTGTGGGTACACGTATTATATACACGGAACTGTCAAATGTAATAAATGTTCTTCATTAATATATAGAAACAAATTTCTTCTTAACTTTATGCCAATTACCCAAATAAAATCTTTTAATTCATTTAACTCAAAAATTTCATAAATAATCGCGACAGTACATTTTGACAGAGCAGATGACAATTCAACTTGAATATGTATTTGTAACACCGACAAAATATCCAGTGCAAAGTAGGGGAAGTCAGTGCAAGCCTCGTGTTGCACTTCTGTTATAAAAATTGTCCCATCAAAGATTTTCAGTGTTGCACTGCTGGAAAAAATGCAATACTGGTGTCCCATCGAAATCGACATAAATAAATTGACAATAAGAACTACAAGAAGTATAAACATGACTTAAAGATAAATCTTCCATAGTCAACGTTATGATAGATTTCGACCATATAGACCACGACAAGTAACTTAAAATTTAAAAAAATCTCTAAGAAAAGTCACACATTTGCACTCTTTACCCTATTCGAGAATATAGTCCTTCCATAATAATCTGCGTATGTTCCACTTAGCAGTAACGATGACAAATTTCAACCTTTGAACGATATGTAAATTAGCCCATGTATAATTTTACACACATATATTGCAGTTCGTTTATTTAAATAGAGCACAAGAAGACAAATCATTTTATTGAAAAAGTAATTGAAAAAGCGGAAATTTGCTGAATAATTCCGAATTAATTTCCAGCATGTGACAGTGCTATGTTTAGGTACATATGTAAAGGAAGCATCCAAACTAATAGGCATAGTTGAAACTAAGTACGTATGAATTCTAAGTAAAATTTAAATTTAAAAGTTACCCCAAAACTCGTTGAATGATCTTTTATACGCCTTAGGTTATGTTCAGACTTTTATCGTTGATATACCGTAAAGTGGCAGGATATAAAACATTTTCAGTGAAACTCTTAGAATTTATGAAATTTGCATACCGGGCGTTTTGGTTGCTATAGTTCTTCTATGCTCTAGAAAGTTTTACATGAGTTGTCTATAGAATTGCATAAAAAGGTCCCACTGGAAAGACAAACTCGACTCAAAAGCTAAGCATTTTACCTCGTTATTATCTTCCCTTACCCGAAATGACGCTGATGCACTTTAGAATCTGGAATATAGTAGGTACGACACATCTGAAATACTGCTAGGAGCCCTGTTCTACGTGATGTTTCCGTCTTGCTTAATTTTCCCTTATTTACATAAATACAGTTGTTTCTTTATTTTATTCAGGAAAATCACATCATTAAGCTTTGCTACAGGTAAAATAAGCTTAACAAATATACACAAACGGAAAAGTTCCGATTGGCTTGGTTAGAACGGGTATAGCTATTTGAATGAAAGAGAAGCAGGAGCGTAAATTTTGCGGAAAGTTCACAGTTAAAATTCATTTCAAACAGATTAACTTTTGTTTTCATATTCCTAAACTTGGACATTATTCCTTATCCAAGATGAGTCTTTAATCTAAAAAGCGATTCCGAAAAGTACAAGAGTTTAACTTCAGAACAAATTTATAATTGTGTAAGGTTGTAAGGGTGTAAATTGCTTAAACACAAAACTTTTATCGCATTACCATGTCTAATCCTGACGAAATAAATCTTTAGAAGCTCTGCCATTAAGAAGTCCTTTTCCTCTTTAAAAACGTGTAGGAAAACAGAAAAACATGGCCTATCTATTCCGTTGCAGGTTACAAAGGCCCGGTCTCAGTCAGATACGACAGACTCATTTTTAATAAACACAAGCTACCAAACACCCAGCAAGGTCTTTCGTCTTTCGACAATTATTATATAGGCTGAAACTCCCTTTCTGCTGATCCTGGTCCCGTTGAACATCTTTGGTTGTAGATGTTCAAAACTGGTTGTATGGGTTTCAGGTTTGATAACGAGCAACAGCTACACGTGTGAGCCATGTAATGGGCTGTGATCAATAACGCGGGTGAGTACGTTAAGCTCATGTGTTGCAAAGCGCTTACAGGAGTTAAGTACCCTTAAGATGATGTGTCAGGGGAGGGCGACCTGGAATAAAGGAAGCAACCAATTTACTTTTTTTTTCTTTTTTTTTTATTTTTTTTTTTCTTTTTTTTTTTTCTAAAAAGAAAAATCTACTGAGATTTTTTACTCATTCTTGAAAACCTTCAGAAGCAATTTAGGTGAAAAGGTGGGTGGCTGAGGATCCGAATTATAAAACGATTCGTGGCAGCTGAATACACTTCAATGGAACCAAAATAACAGAACCTTTCTGTGTGGAAATATTCAGAGAATACAACGAGGGGACTTTCACGATCTGAGGTTTTGGGGTAGACGGTATTAATGTAATAGCAGGATATATATGCGTACACCTGTTTCCTTTGAAAAATATTTTTAAAAATCGCTTATTAATGAATATTATCAATTTTATGAGATATTTCTTTCTCAAGAAAGCAAGAAGTGTAAGTAGGGCTGAAATATTGAATTTGTAAATCCTTTAAATAATAAATTATAAAGGGAAGGCCTTCGAGTGCTTTTGTTCTTGATATAATGCTGCGTGAATAACATGTTTTACATAAATTGAAAGAAAAATTTTAAATTAACTTTAGACTTTCTGTTTTCTAAATACGTATTGATAGGAATTAATACAATTTGTAAAATTCAATTCTGTAAATTTGAAAATATTTCCGTAATTTTTCATAGTGATTATTTAAAAGAAATGTATACTGCTAGTACCGTAACTGATATCTGAGCAACTTTCAGTTACTTCCACTACTGATAGCTTTATTATTATTTTAGAAAAAGTGCTTTGCCACTTTGTTGTTAATTATTAAAAACTATCTAGTAGATTCAGCCATCTTATTTCGCTTGTTACTTTATTTTTAGTGCAGCGCAAAGACATTAACTCTTATAGAAATCGGCGTAGAGCAGCCCATTAGAATTAGCTCCAACTCTAGCGAAGTAAGGGCAAACTGTTTAACAACAGAACTCCAGAGTTCGAACACCTATACCCCTGGTTTCACAATAATCATTTAATCTTATTTTCTTAGGCTATTTATACAATAAGATTAATACATACTCAATAATCAACAATTATTTCTAAATTTTCTTTAAAATGCATATTATTATTTGTTTCAATAGAAGCGTATCTACCTGACCTTGCATTTTTACTCCATCAAAAATGCTTGACCCATATGGGGCTTTGTTTACGAAAGCTCAAGGTCACTGACTACACTTGTGCATGAGTTGAAATTATGTATTGCACATTTTTGAGATTTGGGTCTGAATCAATTCAGGATATTGTCAATTAGGCATATTAAGGTCTGCTGAAGGTATTCATAAAATCAGGGTAGTGAAGTCATAGTAAGGTTTCTATAAATTGCATAGTTTCCAAACCAAACTATCTACATCAAAACCTCGACTTTCTGGTGTGTTGGGTAACGACTAGCCACTACGTTGAGAATGTACTGAGACGATATATCTGCGGAATGGTTCGACAAACAAGCTCTGTCTAAATCTTTTGGTTTACAATAAAATATATTTTTAATCTTGTTCAATGGTGGACTCGAACTTGAAATTTTCTTTAGAATCGGCCAGATGGAATAGAAGAATTTTTAGAAAAAGTTGTTATTTTTACGATTCTAAATCAAATTATTAAATACAAGAGAAAAAAAGCAACCGCCTCGTCTGGTTTTTGAAGCCGGGACCAACCGCTTTCTGGGCGACTGCTCTTATCTCTAAGCTAACTAGACAGATGTCTTTAGCTCTTGTATATATTAATTTGTCTAACCTATTAAGGCACATTTGCTTCCAGCTGGCATTAGCCAATAACAATGGAAGTGAGCAAATAAATTTGTAATTTTTATTTATTTTTAATCTTGTCCAATGGTGGGCTCGAACTTAAAATTGTTTTTAGAATCGATCAGATGGAATAGAAGGTGCCGGCTTTAAAAACCAGACGAGGCGTTTGTTTTTTCTCTTGCATTTAATAATTTGATTTAGAATCGTAAAAATAAAAAGGTTTTTCTAAAAATTCTTCTAATAAAATATTGTTACGTGCAATAGGAATAGACAACTGGTGACATCTACTGGCAATGGAGAGTAAACAACTTCAGGTTCGGAGAATCGATGACGGAATGTTCGGGAAGGTTCAGGAATAGAATGAATAGAAAAGTCAAGAAGGTACTGGAATAGAACACTGTAGAATAATCTGGAGAGTTTCTAGGGTATAAATATAACAGATGTCACCGCCAGAGAAAGAGTCTTGTCTTAGACGTTGCAGTGTTAACAAGCGAAAGTAATAAACGTGCGAAAGTGTTGTAATTAGATTGCGATAATTGAAAGTACAGTATTAGCGATAATTAAAGTTGAGTTGATTAATTGAAGGTTTATGAATTTTATTTGATTAGAGTGTAATAAAGAACTTGTATATTAATTATTAAATATTGTGTTTTAAATAACGAACCTAAAGGCCACGCTCGCAACAATATATATTGGTCTCAACTGAAATACAAAAGCAGTCCAAACAAATAATTTTAATTCCAATTTTGAATTCATTCCCTGCATAACTGATGTATAAATCAAAAATATTACTTAATACTAAGAAACAAAGATTTTTTAATTGATAGCTCTCCCTAACAAGACAGAAATCGCCACTGAAATCGACATTGAAATGGCGTTTGATAACACTTCTGTTAACTTTCTGACTCACTTTGTCCATTGCAATGGACACATACTTTCGGGCGCATTTAGTTATGGAGAATATGCAATTTTTCTAGATTTATATGTTCCTATCATTGAGATTTTATTGCCCAAACTGGAATAAAATGTTGGACGGCTTTCATGTTTGGCGGCGCTACCGTCGTAAATAATGGTTCTAGTCACAAATAGCAGCACTTCTAAGCACAAACCTGAAGTTATGCATTGCGCGTACACTTTCTGATTGCAATTGAATTACAATAATGTTTGAGTGACTCATTATTAATAAAAACAAAACGCTATGATTGTATGCACATGGGCAATATGGATATTTTCCGTTTTGATAACATTATGCAATTGTAGGTATTCGTATATCCGTCGATGGAAATTTATGCGGTTACTCATATTTTCTGATTTAACTTAGGAAACACTTCTGTCATGACACTTGGCAGACGTTAATCGTTACATTTAAAATAGGCCATTTTATACTCAAAGGATGTTAATTTTCCGCGTTGTTTGGTTTCATTGATTTTCATTTGAATTTCAGTTCAATTCTTTGAACACTGTATTCGGCCTTTTTACGTTTTATTGGTTTAATAACGTTATTATTTGATTTTTTTTTCCTCATTTCGGTTAAGTTGCATTATTTGGTTTTTTTTTTCATTCGACGTCATTTTTAATTTTTGATTAATTGAATTACTCATTAAAATTTTTTATTTTTCTTGTATTTCTATTGTGTGCGTAGATTTAATTTTGCTTTGAATCCTTTCAGGCTTGCGAGGAATTTTTTTTTTTTTTTTGTACTTTTAGGTTCTAGGTGGTTTTTTTCAATTTCTGTTTGGTTTCTTTGATATTCCTGCGAATTTCAATCAAGGGCGGATCCAGACATTTGCTCTAGGGCGGTATCGCCCCCATCACCCCCCTATAACCGCACTTGCCATCAGTTGTGGATCGCTCTGCATAGCTTTTTCTTTTCGTTTCAGCATGAAAATTTCATTAGCATTTAGATATCGCCGGAGTTCTTTTAGTTATATAATATAAGATTTTGATCCCGTAAGCATAGTAAAATTTAGTCTAACATAAAATCGACATTATACAATTCTTGTTTGTCTTACTGATTATGTTTTTCATATAAAGGTCGCTTGCATTTCGTTTAAACACCATAATTTCCTGCGCTGGACAGTAATTTCTTGCAAATTAAATGGTTAAAGAAATTTTCCGGGAATGCTGGTAGGGTTAATATATGTATAAAATTAAATTAAATATTTGCAAGAAAACTGAATCTGAGTTTAATTACCCCGGCTATGATCATTTTCCCAACATACCCGGCTTTTGTGAGCTGTTGACACCAAAAAAGTGCAAAAATTTTGCTTGTTCTGAAAATTCCTTGGTGGTATAATTTTAAATTTTTAGAGAGTAATTTATGACTAAAAAAGAAAAAAATAATAAATATAACAAATAACTTTTTAAAAAATTATCTAAAGTTTTCCATTTTATTAAATATTAAAATTATACTACATTTGTGTGTAAATTTTAAAATTTTCATGGTACACATAGAAATCAAACTCAATAGAAAGTAATTTAATTAAGTATTTTGAATTGATAAACATTAAGAGTTCCAAATTTTATTGTTATTCACTGTAGTGTTAAAACTAACATTGCCCAGGGGCTAGATCCCGCAACTGTGAAAAATTTGCAAGTGCGCACGATTGACAAAACTCACCGTGAGGAAAAGTGTACACTTAAATGCTGAATGAAAATTTTTCTGTTCTAAATGTAGCTTGAGTGAGAAAATAACCTTTTTCAGTTATAAGAAATGAGTTACATGAATTCACTAGTATTAAGGCGACTGCGGCTTAGAAAAAGGTAAAATAAATAATATAATAAATAATTTTGAAAATAACGCTTGATAAAAACTCACACGCGTAAACTAATAGTTGCGAAATCCGGCCCCAGATCTTGCTTTCTTTGTATACCGTGAAAATTTTAAAATTTATACACAAATGTAATATAATTTTAATATTTAATTAAATGCAAAATGAAGGGTTACTCTAGAGACTTTTGTGATGTATTCATTAAGTGAAGGGAGAAATTATTTTCTATTTTTTTTTAATGCGGATTTACAAGATTTGAAAAGATTGTTTTTTTTTTTTGTATTTTCCATTTAATTTGATTATAGTATAAATTTTGATTTATCAGAGCTCTAGGGGGGGGGGGCGATCACCCCGATTGCCCCCGCTGTATTCGCACTTGATTTCAATTCAATTCTTATCAAGAAATCCATATAGAAATGCATTATCAATTTAAAATAAAACATTAATTGAAAATTTAAATGACGCAAAAATTTGAATCGGACACACATGGGACGTTTTGATGAGTTAATTCAAACGATAAATGCTATAGAAATGTTATGAGATGATTTAAAGCTTGTACAAAAATACCTTATTACCAGCCATCTTAATCAGGATCCCATTCAAAACATGATATTCATGATAAGGGGATTTAATTAATTAATTAATTAACTCATCACTAAAATTTCCTAATCTGGCATTACAATAAATTCTTTAACCGAAAGTAAAATATTCGCGACGTCGAAGAATGTAAGCATAAAATCTTGAATTTTCTCTATTTTGCTCATCTGTTCAAAACGATTGTTTTATTAATTTATTTTATTACATTTTTCTTAGAATATTCATTTATATGTATTTCATATTATTCGTTAATATTCATAACTAATTAAAATAATATTTCTTAATAAAAATTAATAATATACGTCGATGAAGTATTCTGTCCATTTTAATGGACAAAATATTTCGTAGAAACTTTTTTGAATATTTCTTGTTAATTGCAATGGACATATTTTACATTAACATTTAACTGATTATTTAAGTGCTTCTTACTCAAAATTAGCTTGTGCGTTTATTCAAGAATACTGAAGAGTGTTTTCTATTATCTAATTAGTTATGTATTAGGAAGTCAACAGAGTGTAACCGATGACCAAATACTTTGCTTTTATGACGACAATTATGTGAAAGTGCAATTTGGAAATTTAGAACTTGATATCCGGGAACTTATATATTTGCGTTTATTGTTTGAATTGTTATTATTCTAATTGCGTAAATTTATGTACAAAGGTGTTGATAGACTTAAGGCTGGCGAGGAGGAAAATTATCTGGAGCAAATTGGCGATACATGCTAATTTGGAACTAACTGCCCCTATTGATGACGCCTTTGGCCAACTAAATATTAGACGATGACTTTCCAAACAATGCCACTAGTTTCTGTACTGTCCCATTTACTGAATAGTCCAAAATTAAATGGATGAAAGGACCCTTTCGATCACCAAGTATTACCTTGGATTTGACAGAGAACTAGAGTTACCATTTTGAAAGGTATATTTCAAAGGAATTTTCCCAAGAAATAGCAACATATACGAATATGTATGCAGAATATAAAGGTAGAAATTTTAACAATACGGATTTGCAAGAGATCCAAAATTTATTCGCGGTTCATATTCGTATGGGTAGTCTGAAGTATCCATGGGTTGATTTTTACTGGTCCACATCACTTTCCGTTCGCACAATACGAGAAACAAAAAAATAGATTCTACGCACTACATACGTAAGTGGTTTGGCGTATACGGCAGGCAGGAACCAAGCCGTACTGACGATTATACGATTCCTGCTTATATGAAACGCCCTCTTTTTGCAATGAAATATCCTTTTTCAAGGAGTTTTCATTTGCATAAAGAGTTTATTCCACTCAAACATAGAATATCTGTCGCCGCCTACAATTCCACATATACGTGCAAAACTGAAAGCTATTGGCTGTACATATGCTCAACATGAACAACGGAAATTTGACCTTGAAATTTGAACCGAAAACTTTTTTTTTTAAAAAATTTCGATATAGGTACAAGCTACGCGACTCAAATATTGCGCGTGTATTTCGACAATTATTCTTTATATGCCTCAAACAAATATTGAAGTCGTTTTTTAAGGCGGAATCGATTTTTCTATTTTTCTTTTTTACTTTTTGTTAAAAATGTTTATAAGTTTACTTGCTGCAGTTACTAAACTTGGTGTGATCATAGTTAACACTAGTACTCATAAAGACATAATTTTTTTTAAGATATCCTTTTTTAAGGACAAAAGAAATACACAAAAACCTTTAAAATGTACCGAAATATTAAAAAAAAAAAAACTGATAGTTTGGTCAATTTTTAAGGATAAAATGTCATTTGAGCAAAAGGCAAGGTATTCCACTGTATTTGTAACTTCACAGAGTACCGTTCTGGAAAGTCGCGATGCAATCGGTGTTTGCACCTAATCTGAAGAACATCCATTAAAAGTTCAGAATTTAGCATGGAATCTAGCATTTTTTGTTTGAAGTATATTCATCTTTTCTTGTCAGACGACTTCTCTTTGATTAGCAAACATTTGAGCCACACGTATATTGCATTTAAATGCTATTTACAAACAGAGAGCTCTCTCATGTCCTTCTGCTCGGCTCAGCGGGATATATGCAAAAAATTTGTGTTGTATGCCTCTAAAATAAGGTATTTTTGAAGACCAAACGGACTGGTTCGACGACCCATTTCGGCCCTAAGGATAGGTATGGGAAGTACAACTCCTCACTTATACCATAGATGTCGCATGGCATACTAGAGCAGAGTACTCAGATTATGAAATGAGTAGTGCATTCTGGAATGGACCGTAATAAGTTTTAGAGCATGCCGAAAGCAAATGTTTTTATAATAGCAGTTTTGTATACATTTCATCCACTTCCTGAACAGTTCAGATACGAAAAAATATGAATCACTCGAAGTAAACATCATTTCAAATAATATTGTCCCCTCCAGAATGGACGACTCCCCCAGCCTTATAAGTTTTGTATACTTTTTTGATACTGTATGGGACATCTACCTCTCGTGCCATCTACGCTTATACCCATGTTTTGCTGCGCGTAAGGGGACTCGTTCGCGTGTTAAGGTTTTTGCTTGTTAACTTAAGAAAAAAATAATAATCAAAAGAAATTTTAATGATAATAACTTTATTTCGAGATCTGAATACAACGAATTAATGACGCTACTCTACAGCCTCTCTCTCTTCTTCAATATAATAACAATTTTCCCCAGGATCTATGTATCTTCAACATTATTATTATCATTTTATTAATGCAATCTAGGCTCGTCAAAATTTATGGAAACTCCCAGTACAAAAGCTTAAAAATTTTTCTAATCTGTTTAAGCCTAGCAATAAGTCACATTATAACCCAATAGCCATAATCGTAGAATTATATTTCTGTGCTAATTGAAATAATTTAGAATTTGCTGTATTGTAATCGTGATGAGATTTATAAGATGTGTAGGTACTTACGTATATAAAAAGGTAATATTGAGAAAATAAAAGTTAGTTGTTCATTTGAAGTCTTGGTTGTTATTTTAATTAAATATTCTCGTCGATAACGTATTAAAGTTGAGTACCTTAATACATAAATTACTATTGAGGTTGAGTATCGCAATATACTTAAACACCGCTTTAAGTAAGGTTGAGTACCTTATTGAGCACCTTAATATACCGCAAAAACGTCGCACGCAAGTAAAAAAGCTTGATCGCAATACAAACAATCACTAATAGACGTAATTGAGATCAATTTGAGGAAACTTTCTGGACAACACTTTCAGCACATCTACAACCAAAAGAATGTTACACGAATGTGAGCCTGTCCCATCCTTATCCGACTTTCTCCCTGAAGATACTCAATATACTTAATTCGATTTTATTATTGCTATATGGATTCGTCAAGATTTATGAAAATTCCTAGTACCTACTTCAACAGACTCTTCTATGCATTTTTTGTTTTGTACGTAAAATCTTCCAGCCGTTTATGAATTTTGCTACGCTGGAATAGTTTAACTCATATATGCATGCACTTCAACTACAAAAAAAAAATTCCCGCTACTTGACACTTGCTTACTTTTGGCAAGTTTAGATCTGCAGTCACTACCTGACAAAGCCTCTCTTTTATAAACAATACCCCGGACTTTCTAGCCTGTATTTCGAAAAACACTTTCCAATCGGGACAATAATTTCTATTCCGTTTAATATTTTCCACTTTTTCCCTTCAAAATAATCTACGGAATTTTTACTGTCTTGTCAGTATCGGACAATTTTTTATGTCGTTCAAATTTTGTATCAAACTATTGTTTTGAAAGCCATATCTAACGTTTTAAAAATTGTTAAAATACAGTGCCTGAGGAAGGAAATCCTTTATAAATTCGTACTTTGGGCTACAAACAGTCCAATTCGTGCCATTCTATATTCTGAAATAATAAAGAACGAAACAAAAATCTGTCGTTTCGGTTAGATTGATTATGTTATGGTATAAAACCTTTTTGATTTGACCTGCTAGAAGCAGTGGCGGATAAAGGATTCTTGTAAGGGGGGGGGGGGGGGGCGCAACTATTCTGAAAACTGAACAAAACTTTCAAGACACTCGCCACCACTACAGATTAGCAAGTGGCTACCACTCGTAACGAAGAAAGTTGCTCAAGGTTGTTTGCCACTCCGAAAGTCAAAGGGGATGTTAGATTATTCATTTTGTTTTGGTTTGTAAATGGTGGAAGTGTAAAATTTCCTAATCATCCATTTTAGTTAGTAAAACTTGGGAAATGTGTTTTATTCAAATTCACAAATCATCATAAATTGTATCTTTGGAAAATACGGGAATTAAAAATTTACATTTATTTAAAATAGCAGTCACAGAACAGATGCAATACATACTTTGTATAACTTAGTCGGCAAGTTAAGATAGTGTTTTGTTTTTTATATTATTAAGCCAAGCGCAGGAGATATCCTATGAACTATGATGCAAAGCACAGCATGGCAAGAAGGTGATAAAAACAGGAATTAGGGAAAGTGAGGAGAGTGGCGAAGCTCATACATTGGCAGCTTAATCTCTTAAGCTTTCGCAAATTGTATGCCGGAGGAAAGACAGAAGATGGCAGACTGTTCCACGTTCGCACAGTTCGGGATAAAAAATCATCACGGTATTGTACTCTACGACCGAAAGTATTTTGAAGGATAAAAGGATGTGCGTGGCTGGCAGTGCGAGTATTACATACAATAATCAGGGATCAGATTTCCAGAGGAGCGCTAGAATCGATGGCCTGTAATATTTCTTACACCTTTTTAGAAATCCTAGATATTTCAATACTTCTTTGCCAATAGAGAAGATGAGGTCAGTCCAGCTTAACTTACTGGAAATATTAATGACAATTTTAATGCATAAAGACGGTGTATCGTCAAGAAGTGCTCCATCAAAAGAAACGTGAGTGGAAAAATTATGATTAAAGAGATGGGAGAGCTTTGGAACTTAGATGTATTGAATTCGATGCGATTCGATTTGCTCCAAGCGAGGATATTATCATGGTGGTTATTCAAGGATCTAATCATACAATCTGGTTTGACAGATGTTACATTTCCTCTGTAAACTGCAAGAGTGGCAAAGGAGTAAGCGAAACTAACCGTACTGTCAATAACAAAACAGTGGATGGGATTGAAAGTAAGGGAAAGCAGATCAGTAATAAAAATTGAGAAGAGAAATGAAGATATAACAGAGCACTGGATCACCCCGGCATTTATTGGCTGAGATTGAGATGTAACGCCGTCTAATATAATCCGTATTAATCGATCAGTTAAAACACTTTACATTCATAATAGAAGAGGACAAGAGAGGCCAAGTGCTTTAAGTTTGGCTAAAAGGGCTGAAATTCAGGCACTATGATAGGTTTTTGAAATATCTAGGGCAACGATTTTGGACTCACCAAAATTGAAATACGACGGCTTCAACGTTCCATAAGAAAAGTCAGAAAAAGAAAAGCCATATTGGCGATCGTTGTGGGTTTGATTAGTTTCTAAATACTTCATTAATTTGGAGTTAATAATAGATTCAAAAACCTTTTAAAGAATTGAGCTGATTGTAATTGGTCGATAATTTGAGGGATCGCTACCCTTTTCTTTCTTGGGAATAGGCTGAACGTGAAGTACTTTCCAATCAATTGGAAATTTTCCTATACAATAAGACAAGTACAATAGTTTTCGAAAAGCTTTAGCCAAGAATGAAGCACAGGTTTTATTTAACGGAGGGTTGAAACTATCAAGACAGGCAGCTATGGAGACATTGATCTCCTTAAGGAACTTGAACATATGTCACGCATGGATGTATATTAGCTCTTGTACACATCTACAATGGAGATGTAAAGTGGGTGAAGAATTTGAAGTGCGTCTAACAGTCTAAATATTAGTTTTATTCAGGAAGTTAACAATCACTTCATTATAAAGTAGTGAAAGAATAGAAGAATTGCTGCAGTTGCTCCTGATGGTATGGACCTGGGACAAGAAACCTTTGCTGCCTTTGCGTCTCGCCAATATTCTGACGTTCTGGTCAAAAAGAAATTTTTCTCTTTGGATAGTGTTTCAGTTCTGGACATGGATGCAACTGATAGGTGCGAAAAGCAGACTATTTCGCTTTTATTGCTTGGTTGTACTTATCGTTAAACCAAAAGCGATTTTGCTATTGTTAAGATCTGCTGTGTGACTACCGAATGTATCCACGCATGCTCACGACTTAGAATTGTACTAAATTCAAATGTGCGTTCATCAACATCCCTTGAAGCAAAACAGACCGACCAATTAAATTTTTCTAGGATACTTATTGAAACTTTCCCAATCTGTAAATTTATTTTGTTTTTATTTAACGTTTGGGCTAAGTATTCTATAAAAACTATGACATTTTACGAAATAATAATAAAAAATATTTAAAAATTAATTTCTTGCTTTAAATGTAATAACACTCACTATAACAATGCACAATGACTTGTCTGCCGTTGTTTAATTTCGCTAAATTTCTCCAATTACGAGTTATAATTGTTTCTTTAAATGTTTGCTTTGGCACGCTGCGCCGATAATGTTCTAAGAAGCCGTCTTTACATGGATCAATCAATCAATTAAAACAAACCTTACATCGCGTTTATGTGAATCCATGCTCATGTACAGGTACCCGCGCTTCCTGTTTTCTGTATAGGCTCTAACAACCATGACCGAAAGCTAAGGTGCTAGCTAGTGCCTGCGTTCCTAAATGTATTTATTGAACGCTTCCAGAAATTGTTACGTTTCTTACAAAAGTTGCAGTAGAATAGATGTGAATCGTTTTGTTAGGAAAAGTTCAAAAGATCTACTGCAATTTTTTTCAGTGGTCTTCAGGGGGGCCGCGAGACCCCCGAGCTCCCTAGCTCGATCCACCCCTGGCTGGAAGTGTACTTCACTAGACCAGTAAGTATACTTTTATTTTATTTCAAATTTGGAGACCTCATACATAACAGTAATATGGAAATTGTTCCATGTTTCGCTAACTAAAAAATAAAAAATCCTTCACAGAATCACTTCCAGGTAGCATATATATAATGCTGAGTTAAGAGGATAGGACAACCCACTTTACAGGTCATTTACATATACTGACAATTATATTTTCTTATAACATTTTCTTTCTTTCGAGGTCGGTTCAATACAATTGTATTTTATAACTCGGCACAGCCTTTCTTTATCACTAATTTCGCTGGACTGAAAGTTCATATGTTAAGGGATTACAGGCATAATCGATACTTCTCCATAAAATAAAAGTAAACTTAAGCGAACAAGGACGAAACGAGGAGGAACATAGGGAAGTAGTAATAAGAAGAATGAGACATGCTCCGATGTTTCATCCTCTTCTAGACATAGCCTGCATACATCAGTGCGTGATATACCTATCCGATGCATGTGTTCGTTTTGTTTGCAGTGTTCAGTTAGAACTCCTGTAACGATTTCTGAGTCTTCTTTGATGAAGGTCCTTTAATGAATCGTTTGGCTTGTTTGGAGCCTATCATTGAAATCCATTTTTGTTCCATTCGATTTTGGATCCAGTTTTGGATGCTAAGTTTTACAGTATTTTAAGAGATACTGCTAAATGGTTGCGATACTGTGAGGGGCATAGATGCTCCTTTTTTGGCCAGCACATTTGCGTTTTCATTCTCATCAATTCCTGAGTGTGCTGGCTTCCATTTAATTGTTAGGTGTTTTTTTATACATAAGTTTGTTAATGCTTGAATACATTCCCACATTAACTTCGTTTGGATCTCAAGTGATGAGGTCACTATTTAGAATCGACTTAGGTTTTGCCTATCTGATGATGGCATAAACTTCCGCCTGGAAGAATATCGAGTCGTATTTTCCTTGGCTTTCATAGATATAAGCCCCACCATATATTCCGCTCCTACTCCTTCCTCGGTTTTAGAACCGTTGGTATACCAGATTAGGGTACCATTTCCTGGATTCGTATCTATTTCCGCAAGGGACTAAATAATGTTGGCAATTCTTAAATAAATATGTATTGGTACAATCCTTTTACAAATTGTCTTATTAAAATTTATAAATGTACCGATTTCTAAAACGCATTATTCAATTCTGACTGTCTTATTTAATATAATATAATATTCATAGATTGAAAATAAAAAATTAAATCCATAAAATATATCCCTCGAAGACAGACAGCTTTACATAATGAATAAAAGGAAAACTTGAATAAATCAAATTAGATAATCGATGAGCGGGTGGAGCTATAAAGGATCTATATAAATTTATAATGGTCACTGTTGTCATCAGCAGCACGTAGCTGTAATAAAGTTATCTTGTTTCATCTATAAAGAACCTCTGTCAATGCAAATAAGTATATATGTAACTACGGAAATTAAAGCTGAAAATGATATATTGCCAACTGTTCAAAATTCACCGTTGGTAAACAAAATTGTTTCACGTCCTTAAAGTAAAAACTTTCACACTTTAAATGAATGATCTAAAGGGATCAAAGTCCCTCGACTAATATAAAGCAGTAATTTGTCACCAAACAAGTTTGAAAGTGAGAAATGAGACCGACCTGACACGGTGCGGTTCCTTCCTACTTATACCACTTTCGCCCAAAAAATATTCAAAGTTTGTTGCAGACCATAAATCTCTGTGGATATCTTTTCGCTCCGATGAAAATTTAATTTTACCAAACACAAGGTTTTTAATTAGACTTAATTTACGATACACCTTGTGCACTTTCCCCACGGCAATATTTTTATATGAACAAACAAAATTTTAAAAATTCTAAAAAAAAAAAAAAGTTTTTGTCTTGATGGTAACTTAGTTTGCTTTAGCACTCGCTGGTTGGGTTCATCTTGCCTATTCTGCTTTGGAATTGTGTTCACCTTTCATTATTTTGGCCCCATAGGAGGATAAAATAATTTTACTTTCCCCGACACTTCTAAAAACTTTGAACTATTAAAATATTCAAGGAACGGTTACCAACCAAAGTTCTTTTCACACAAAGTTAATTAATTATCACAAAAGTAATACCACAGATGGTTTTTTTGTGTTTTTTTTTTTTTTTTATAAAAATGGTTGGAAAACTTGTTAATTAATTGCCGAAAAGTAAAAAAAAAATTATAAAAGGTGAATTCCAACGTTTTTCAAAGAACAAGTTAACCCTAAATATAATAATATTGGTTCGGTGATTTAATTCAATCTTACCATTGGACTTCACCTGGCGGACTGGGATGGTCTTCAGGTTTGCGCTATGGTTGTAATCTACGGATATATTGAAAATTTAATCGAAGACTGTGATAGAGCCAACTAAAGTTCAACTACAAATCTTCTGTCTCTACCTCTAAAGCATAACCTCAGGGGCGGCGGATAATATGGGTAGTGTAGGTAGTACTACCCACCCGGATTTCTACGGGTGGTTAAATTACTCACCCGGAATTTCAACTGTATTTCAAATTTTATATTATTTAAATCGAAGAGTACATCTTCATCTTTCCTAATCATATATGATGCTTAATTTTGCCGCGCTGTATGAGGTAGGATTTGGTAGGAATAAAACGGATAGGTATTAAACACCATACACGAATACGCATTGCTTGACAGTTTCTTTTAAGAGATGAGTACGCGCTCTAAGCCTTAAATTTTGGTAAGCATGCCGGTAGATGTAGCTATGTACTATATTTATGTGTCGCTTGTCGAATCGAAAGAATCGAAAGTAGAGGGAAATACGTATAGGTATGTACTCTGCGCTGCTGTTTGCCGCTAACTCTTTACAGTTACTTTCTATAGTGTTTGAATTGCTCCGTGTAGAGATGGGTAGGTTCGTAATAAGATTGAAAAGAAAAAACGACGAGAGTGTAGATGCAGCCATAACGCAGCAAAACAGCGAAGAATCAGCATCTCCATCAACAGCAGCGGAATTCACTACAACTGGAACATCAGTAACATCAACTCATCTAACTTGCAATGAAAATTGTAAGTACCCCTATAATACTTTTCAGGAAATATTTAAAGAATTTTAAGAACAACAAAAAACAAATATCACAAATACAGAAATACCTAATTTTATATTGTAATGTAACTCGCTAAATGAAAACGCTATTAGTTTCTAAACCGTATAATTTGAATTCTCGAATAAAATTATTTATATGCTTTTAACGGTAACTGTTAGTACAGTGAGTCGTACTTGTATACGTATATATGCGCTGTATCCATACGTATATACACGTTCGACTGGGGTGCATTTAGATGGACTCTTAAACTTGTCAGACTCGCTATAAGCCCGTGTGAGTGCGAGAGAGAGAACCTACATTCTTGCTTCTCACCCGCACTCACACGGGCTTATGGCAGGTCCGGAAAGTTCAAGACTCCATGTATACGCCACCTAACTATAAGCAAGAGTATACTTATATATATCATGGAAGTAAATATCGCGGTGTGTTTTAAATTTCTTATGGTTATTCAATTCGATTTTAAAGATACATAAATTTAAATATTTTTTACTTTTTTAATCTACTCGAATACAGGTTTTTTCGTATACATTTTTTCTAACTCCAGTTGCGAAGACTTCGTAGGTGCCGTTAGTTTTTGCAAGTTGGGTAATAAAATAACTGAGAAGTGTGAAGGAAAATTATACGTATGTAATGCAGTTTTTACATGATCCGTCTATTGATACAGAAATTGACAGCTCAGTATCGGTAAAACCATCAAGATTTTATAAATACATGCAAACCTTTGACTGTTTTTTTTTTTTTATTTGAACACGATGATTGAGTTGTTCAATCGAATAGAGATATTCAATACAGAATTGCAAAAGTCTGAACTGTGCGTCAATGGATCTTATGAATACATAGAAGCTATAACGTATGGATTAGAAAATTCTCGTGATTCAAAGTTTGAAAAAATTCGGAATACAAGTATCCAAGCTGTTGAGAAGTTAGATATTGATGAACCTCGAGTCCCACGTCAGCGCAAAGTTCCAAAACCGCTAGATATAAATAAAAGCAAAAATCCTGTTTTTAAAACACTCGAAGATTACTTCAGGAAATCTTATTATGAAATATACGACCAACTTCTTCTATCGCTTAAAAGCCGGTTCGATAATGATTCAGCGAAGTTTTTTAAAGAACTTAAAGGCTTTGATCTAGGACACCCAACAGATGTAGATGCAATCATAAATTTTTACAACACTGATTTTAACGAAGACCGGTTAGTACGCGATAGAGACATGTTCTTGGAACTTGTAAAGAGACAGAACGAGCAGGTAAAAAATTTACGGGAAGCTGCAGAATTTTTGATGACATTTGATTGAATAAGAGGACTTATTCCAGAATTTACTCTCTTCGTTACAATGCTCATTACAATTCCAGGACCATTGTGCTCGAACGAACGAAGTTTTTCTCTTCTACGTCGATTAAAAAGTTACTTGAGATCAACAATGTTGCAGGATCGTCTCAACTCTATCGCACTTTTGCATGTATATTCTAATTTTACTGATACACTTGATTTAGAAGTTTTGTTGAATTACTTTATAACATATATATATATGCATACGACTAGCTATAGCCATTCTCACGTATATTAGTGATATAAGGTGTCACGTCGATTATTACTCCACACTAGTTCGTGACTCTATGGGCTAGGGTTTGGGCATCACCAAGGCACTCGATAAACACTTCGCATGAAACGGACTAGCTCACTACCACATCAGAGCCCCAATTTAGTCCTAACATTCTAAAATATTTGCAGAGCTCTTATGTAAAACTGACAAAAGTTTGATTTGAATAGTTCCTGCGTTCTAAACTACTATTGATACAGAAAAATGGTCTTCTGATAATATTCAATTCGTTTTCTTATCTTCCCAATCATTGATAAATTTTTAATTCTTTCCTAACAAAATTATTTAAAACAATTTATCTGCCTACAGATTCGGACTACGTCCGCACATGCACTAATACAACTATTACTCAGCTGAGAATTATTGAGCTTTAAGTAAGGTATATAGTAAATGTAGCCTTTGTGAAGCTAAAGAACCAAACTTGTTATCCGTATGAATAGCAATATGCATACCAGTTTTCTAGGGATGAGGTGAAAAAAAGGAAAGAGATATCTGTAAACTTTGGAGAGATATCTCCTTGATTCTACTCACAGAAAACCTGTTTGCATACTGCATCACGAATACTCTTTTGGGATGACGCAATGTATGTCAATTTTCTATACTATTTGAATGAAAAACCGGACCACACAGCCTAATTTATTTTTGAACTATAGGCACACAAGCGAATCGGCTGATTTCAACTTTTTTATTCCCGACAGCCGCAGTAAAAGTAATCTAATCCAAAATGGAACATTTCGCATTCTTTTTCCGTCTTGACATTTATTATGAGTTTATAATTCGTAGCTGTTCACAAATTCATTATCTTCTCCCTCAGATCACCTGGTCTTTTACCCGTGCTTACATAGCCTTCTTTTGCAATACAAGATAACATAGTCCTTCCTTTTTATATACTTTTTATACCCTAGATAAAGTCATAGAGTAAGTTTGTCATTCCGTTTGTAACGCACAGAAATAAAGTTAGTAGAGAAAAATAGGTTGGACAACCACTTATAATATTAAAAATTATTTTGATTTTTTCATGTCCGTCTGTCCATCCGTCTGTTCGTGCCTCTGTTCGTCCATCAGTCTGTCTGTCTGTCCGTCCGTCCGTCTGTCTGTCTGGCTATCCGTCCTCACAATAACTCGACAGTGTCTCTCTTAGAGAGTTGAAATTTTGCACACGGACTTTTAAAAAACAAAACGAATTTAAGTTCGAAAATGGGATGAATCGGGTAACTCCTTCGTAGTGTTGCCATACAAATTTTTCGTTTTTCACTATATATTTGAATGCTGCCTGAGAACTTGTCGACGTACACTGTGTTTTCATACACAATAGTAAATATAGTTTCAAAAGAAGACTAATTGAAGCAACCCCTTCTTGGTGTTGCCATATAAAAATTGTGGTTTTTTACGTATACTTCCTAAACGATTTTATAATACTGAAAAGTTCTTCAGAATATGAAATCCTATGAAATTGATTATTATTATCATTTTTACTGTCCGACGAACCGTTCTAGAAATACATGCAAAAAAGCACTTCAGAAATCAAACTTGCACAGATGGATGACCATACGAAATAACATTTGTATGAATATTCATCTAGGGTCCCAACCAGAATTTTGTAGTGACAAATGGTAATTGGAACGTAATAAACACTTAATATAGTCCCTCTATAGTGTTGTTAACTACCATTTTTGTTATCATAAGTCCTAATCTTGGTCTCTACACCATTTTGGGGAATGATTATGAGTGAATGAAACGTTCCATTTTTATGACAGTAACCTTTTTTTTCACTTTCATTATCACCATGAAGTGATTAATTTTAGTTGATATCACATTACAAGAATGTGATTTTCACGTTTAAAGATAGTGTGATTTTCATTTTAAAAACGCCCTATACATACAAAAAATGTGATGACAATGTAAAGAGATATTAATACGCAAGTGATATTTCTACGGAAATGTATAACACTAATTCACTATAACGTACTAACTAGTCTAAATTAACATGACTTTGGTTTTAAAATTCTGTAATGCATTAGGGAATTCTAATTCAATACTGTACAATATTTACCCAAATGAATTATAAACGCTTCAAATTTTGGGAAATTCTTAAATTTGAATTTTTTATCTCGACGTTTTTTCAGTCAAAGTAACTTAAAAGTACATCCAAACACTTTTTTCTTGGATATTTTCAATGTTATAAATGCCTAACATTTTGAAATAAAAGAAATATTTTCGCACAAATATTTTTATCCAATATTGTGGCAATGATTTCAAGGGAAATATGGGCGATTTTGAAAGAATTTCACTATGCAGTGCTCCACACTTCATTTTAGTGATAATAGCGGACTAATCACCTAATCAAAATTTATTTTCCGACTATAGTGATAAGATCGTGCTTTTTACTACAAATTTCCCCATATAGTGACTGACATGAAAATTGATGGATATGGCAACTTTAAAGTGGCATATCTAGATTTTCCCTATCATTCTGTCGTTCTGGATGAATGAAATTGGAACTATTAAGTGACATTTAATTTGATAGATTATTGGCTATATTAAAGATTGTGTTGAATGCAACCGATGAATGTATTTTTAAAGCCATATAAATAAGTAAATAATAAAAAACCTTTTAGAGTTGTCGCTAGAGAAGAATTAATGTGTAGTGTCCAGAGTTTGATGCATATTTCGATTGGCCTTTGTATTGGTTTCAAAACTGCCCAGTTGGAAAACCTAGAAGGCATTCCTGTGGAAGGTATGCACAAAGAATCGAATTTTTTTAGCAAAAATTACAAACCCTCCCAGGAAGGCATATGCGATGCATCGAGAAGCTCTGAAATTTGTGAATTTTCGTTAGTAGTATGGTAGCACATGTTTTACTGTGAAGGAGTATTGTCTTTGCAGGTTGCTTACATCGAATAATTGGAAAATCCAATGTTTCAAAGTGTTTTGAATTGTTTTTCACTGACGATGTAATTTTAAATGTAAATTGGGATGGAGTGAAAAGTAAAGAAGCAATAAAAAATTACAAGATTTTCAATACTTTTGTTTTCGGTACGAGGATTAAATGATTTTTCAAAGGATGCAGATGATGTGAAAAATGAAAGCAATGTCTATATTCAATTCGAAATGGATATGAAAAAAGGGCTCAAATTGGCTAAACATTTATAAGGCTACTCATAACTTAAAAAAAGTGTAAATTTGATTTTCGTGTTAGTATTGTTTAAGTCTTGAATTACCCTGACTTATTATTTTTTTACCTTAAACTTAAAATAATTTTTAGATCTTTTGAAATTTACTTTTATTTATATTTATTTTTAGTTGGTTAATGAAGCATTTTTAGTTTGGTGATAACCATTCCATTTACAACAAAACTATAGATATACAGATAAAACCATGAATTAAATAGTAAATTAAAATAAACGAATGAATAAAAAAAATATTAATAAATATAGAATAAAATCAGAAAATGGGGTTTCGATTTTATATTACGTAAAAATTCCTTCCGTTTTTATGACACATCATGCCATTAGAGTCACTCCCATATCATGCCGGCAGAATCAATTTCATATCATGCCAGCAGAGTCACTTCCGCATCATGCCAGTATAATCACTTCGTTAATAGTTTAATGCATGCCTTCTCTCCAATGACATCGCAGTATAAAAACGAAATTAACTGGGAAACGAGGATTCATTCATGCAAAACTTCCCAGGAAGGTCATCAGCATGCATGTTATATGCTTCTTTTTCCAACTTGGTAGTTAAAGGCACTGCTTATTGACATACAAATACTTACAGACACCAAATAGTTCTGTCTTTAACCCTGACCTTCACATCATTATGATGTTCTTAACACAACTTTAGAGATTGTCGGTTTACAGTGCCAACGATGATGGTGAGAACGTCCTAGTCACTATATATAACTATAAAATTTTCTCACTTCACAAGGATTTTCGATAGTGAAAAGTAAGTGTTTTTACACTATGTAATTTGCACTATAAAGTGGAGTTACCTCGACGTGAAATTGTAGAGTTATAAAAACGTGCTGATTACTAATAAATATCACCATGAAAAATAGATTTGTTTTGTACCTTAGTACATCAATATTATTCACTTTATAGAGATTTTCTCTTATTAGTGAATATAACGATTGATTGTCACTTTATGACATCGAATTTTAACAATGAGGTGAAAATTTTAGTGGTTATCACGAAACTTGCACTAAGCTTTAGTAACAAAACTAATTTTTCACTACTCTAAGGTTTAAATGCTAGTTGGGGTACCATAAGAATTGGTCTTATTGTTAGACCAATTTAGCTGTTTTACTTATTCGTATTATCTTCCAAATTTCTAATAGTATATTTAAAACTCACCGTAATTTTTTCGTAAATATTTTTTGTACATTCTTCATAAATCCTTTTCGTAGTTTCTTCATAAATCTCCTTTATATTTTCATTATAAATCTTCCGCGCAGTTTCCTCGCAAGTCTCCTATGAGTTTGTCTTCATTATATAACTTTATTTACTATATTTCTTCAATATGTTTGTGACTTGATATTATCATGATTATTCCAGCTTAATATCGCATTGTCATTATTGTTTACTTTCGCGAGATTTTAATGTGCGGGATTTTAATTTGCGTCAATCGTACCCAACCCATTAAAATCATATGGTATACCTACTAAGTGTGTCATTCTGTTTGTATAACGGATAGAAATAATGCTGGTACAGCAAACTGGATTGGACACCCACGCATAATATTAAAATTTATTTTGATTATTGCATGTTCGTCTTTTCGTCTGCCTGTCTCTCTGTCTGTCTGTCTATCTTTCTGTCTATGTGTCTGTCTGTCTGTCCATTCTCACGGAAACTCGAGAACACGTCCGCTTAGAGAGTGATAGAGTGATGCAAACGGGCTTTACAAAAAAAGTAAATTTAGGTTTGCAAAAGGGACTAATTGGGGGATCCCATCGTAGGGTTGCCATACAAAAATGTCGTTTTTCATTATATATGTGGGCACTGCTTGAAAACGCGTAAGCGTAAAGAGCTAAAGTTTAGTACACGATATTTTTAAAGCAGTGGTAAATATATTTTCACAAATAGACTAAATCGGGCAACTTCTGTGAACACATCGCCGGGGACAACTTAAATTTTGTACACGGCGTTTTCATAAAAATTGAAAATTCATGTTCAAAAACTGACCAAATCGGGTAACTTTTTCATGGTGTTGCCATACAAAACTTTGGTTTTTCACTATATATTTCGACTCTTCCTGAGTACTCGTCAACGTAGAGTTCTGAAATTTTGTACACAGCGTTTTTATAAAAACAGTTAATAAAAATTCAAAGATAAACTAAATCTGGCAACACCTCCTTGGTGCTGCCATACAAAACTTTTGATTTTCACTTTATTTAAAATTTATTTCCATCAAGGGTATAATATTATTAGTCTTAGACCAATTATAACTTTTCTTTTGTTTATAATTAGTTTTCGTTTAAAAGGCCATTAGAACAAATGCTCTTGAAAATTCTTAAGTCAGGATAAATGTGTGATGAAGGTACACATTCGAAAATTTTCCTTTGCGCTATAATGATTCGAATGTACTTACTACGTAAAGATTGCGATTGGAAAAAAGCGAATATTCAAATGAAACTCTTCACCAAGTATTGTATGAACACACAAACCTTTCATCCAGACTCAACCCATGGAGAAAAGAAATTTTCCTAAGCCCAGTCAATAGCTGATGAAGAAAACCTTTATTTTGTATAAAAACTATAGAGAAATGGGGCTATGGTATGAAAAGCAAAAAGGTTCTTTCTTGACTTGATTGAAAATTCTTGCAAGAAAATCAGAATAAAATACCTTTTCGCCATAATTATTCCTTAGCTCGCAGAAGTGACATAGTTTGTTTTTGAAAAAACTATAGAGTATGATAGAATAGGTACACTAAATAAAATTATTTTTTATTTTTGAATAAAACAAACTATTGTTCATCTCCAAAACAAAATGCTATGAGATAAATTAATAAGCTGTCATCACAAACAGTTATTGGGTCTGGAAGTAAAAATACGGTCGTACTAATTACTGCATGTTCATCTGGATATATAAGCTTAACTTATTTTCAAATGTAAGTAAGTACATATTGTCCCTTTTCAATTGGTAGTATTTTTTTTTTACTTACATTTTTCCTGCAATCTTTCAGCTGAAAATAGGTATGATGAGTAGGTGGCAACGAAACCTAGAGGTTTTAACTTTGCAAGAAGAATTCTTATGAGAAAAGTACGGCGACAAAAAGGTTTAATTTCAAGCTTCTATTTTACATTTACCTCATCAATTTTATATATGGCAGTAGCACCATTTACAACATTTTACGCAGTAAATACATGATGCACACAGTGATAAATAAATATTGTAACAAAAATCATATATGTATGCATATAATAGCTTGAATTATAATTTTTAAACAAGTACTGATTAAGAAAAGTTAGGATATTATATGTTTAAAATTTCACCAAATTATATCATACTTTCAATTGAGATTCACGCAATAATAAAATGTTTCATTACACTGTTGCGACCACATTTACCACACTTCACCTTGTCTATATTATATTCGTACCTATATAACAGAAGAAAGAGCCAAAGTCTTTATTTATCAGATAGTACAGTAGTATTCGTTTTAATAGAGTAGAAAGTAAGTGCTAATTGAAGGTACTTACCAGTAGGATTAGTAAAATAACATACAACACAATAGCCTTATTCTTGGATAGACCAAAGATCTTATATCTAGTACAGTTACAATGACGGTCTAACGAGCTAGCAATTGAAATATAACTAACAACAAAATCATACTAGGAAGATATAGTATTATTAAAAAAATTAATTAATTACAAAAAAACTTAGATTTAAAGAAAATTTTAAAATTATCTGTTGAAATTAGACTAATTAAAGAAAATATAAATTTAAAAAAAAAAGAAAGATAAAAGAAAAACAAAAATAGGCAAATAGAATTCAAATAAAAATTCATTCTAAATAAATACTTTGTAGGATTGACGATAAGATGCTACTCTACTATAAATCAGTTTTGATAAGTCTCTTACAAGCACCGATGGAGGTAACAAGCTGAGCAGTAACTGAAAGAGTGTTCCATAAGAAGAGGATATGACCACAGAATGAGCTATGACAAATAACATGAGAGGAATGAGGAATCAGTATCATAAATCGAATAGGTAATTCGGTTCGGGTGACTATAGAAAATATGTTTAAGTTAGAAATCGAGGGATTGTTGATTGAATAAGCGAGTTTCTAAAAAACATGATCAAACTGACGTAAACCATAGATGTAACGAGCACAGTCGTTAAAAGCTATTTCCAGCCTATCCAGTTAGGGAAAATTAAATTTCCGTAAGTAAACAGAGGCAATAATAGGCTTTTTACTAGATTCGAGTATTTCTAGGCAGATCAGACACAGACAATCATAGTCTACGAAGACCGGAATAAGTTTTCGTCAAAATTATCAGTGCGATTAAAGCCTGAAACACAGTCACTGCAATTACTTTGACTTCAACATTGAATGCATTGTTACAATAAATGCAATTGTAGCAGCAGTAAATGCAACTTCAACATCGACTTTGAGAAATTGCTGCAAAATTAACAGTACTGCCAACCTCAATATTAGAGTGCATTGTAGGAATAATAAGAAAACGAATCATTTTCAGTCTGTAATTTTTTAGTTTGCGTTAACTCTGGCTGCATGTGTTACTTGCAAGAGTTTGTTACAAAATTATGGAAGAAAACTACATAAAGCATTATCATCTCAATTTTTACGATAAAGCAGTTGATCAAAATGAAGGTGCTGCAGTTAATTTGGCACACATGTGCGGTGAAGTCCACTTTACGACTGCAAAATCAAAGTTACTGCAGTGAATGTGTTTCAGATTCAGATATTCTGATATTCAAGGTCTAGATTGATATGTTCATTGCAATCCTCTTAGTAAGATATCGGCTGACTAAGTTACAGCTGAACATCATCTGTATATAAAAAAATGTTTACTTCCTTAACTACGTAACAAATATCATTGATATGTGTAAAGGATGATGAGAAGCGGATGCAGTAAAAAGGAACGCCACTAGTGAGAGGCTGAAGACCTGATTATTAGTTTATTGACGATCTTGTCATAATTTACACATATACATAGATAGTTAATATTGAGTTTCATTAATTTAACTATTTCATCAACAATCAAACTAATCAATTTACTAAATTCTAGTACCGATGCGTGCGGGGGCTCTTATGTTAACTAAAACATGTGAGTATACATTATGTGGTCGTACCACAACTAAAGGCTGAGTTACATTGTGACGCTGTCGTGAGATGCGGTCGCTGTCGTTAAACCTGTCAAAAGTTAAAATGTATGAAAGTCCCCAAGCGCAAGTACAGTGTGTCGCCAAGGGTGTTACTGACGCTGGTCGCGTTGCTTAAAGTTAAAATATTTCAACTTGAGACGCAGAACACCTTGACAACTGTTGTAAAAATTGTTTAGATTTGCAAGAAGTTGAAATTTGAAGTTGAAAATGGTAAGTTTTAAAAACTAGTGTAGTATTTAATACCTAGTTAATTTAATTATTTACTATTCATAATTGATGATGGAGAAAAAATTAATACCTACATGTCATGATGATCATATGTTGAATATTGTTTCCATCTAAAAATAAAAAGAACATTAGTTTTTAATGTTTACGGTACTACGAAATTGTAATTTATTTATAGGAAAAACAGGATATCGAAAAATTTATCGAGTATGTGAAAGGTTAACCCATGCTATATAATTTAAGCCATCCATTCCGTGATAAGTTGAAAGTTTGGGCACAAATTTCAGCTGCACAATAAAATGTCAGGTAAATAAATTGAATAAATTAAAGAGACTCCGAGGGGTGTATCTACAGTACATAGATGGGTTTTTTAAGAGATCAGCTAAAACCTAGAAAGTAAGTAACTGGCTCGACAAATCGAACTAAACATTTTCCAATGTAAATAGAAAAATTTATTTATTACAAATAAATTTGCAGGACTATAGGAAATTATCATAACCAGAGACTGGATGAAGAGGACGCAATTATGGAGATGGGCCCTGTGGAGTATCGCCCTTTTTCTCCTGCACTGGCCGACATATTGCCCGGTACATCGGTCAGTTTTGATGATGAATCTACATCATAAACACAGTAAATGCCCTGTGGGCAAACGAAAATAAAAAAACCTACAGCTGACGTCGAGAACATATTTGTAAGGACAATGGAAGCAGCGCAGCAGTTCATGTCAAAGAAAACGCAACAGAGTGAGTCACTTTCCGATCAGGAAGATGAATTATTTTGCAAATGGTTGACGGTCAACTTAAGAGTAAAAAAAAATTAAATCAAGCAAGGACTATTAAAATATCTATGCGACAACGCGGAGGATTAAAAAAATATATAATTACTCGTACTCTTCTTTGTTTTGTGTTAGTTAGTTATTTACTTTCAGTGGTAGTTGTTAAGTTAGCCTTGACGAGACCTTAGCTTGTACATATGTATGTATAACATTATGATTTGTTGTTTTGTTTGGTTTGTAATAATTAAATTTTTAATTTGAGTAATAGTATGTTTTTATTCATTATTTTGGAACACAATATATGTACATATAAAAATATGAATCATGCACAAATACAAATTAAAATCGTTCTGTTTGTTTGAGACAAATCGTTTGGACGAGAAAAGGAACGCAGCACGTAGTTTATTACTTCGGTTATGGTTGAAAAGAAACTTTGCCTTCATTCATGAAGTATTCAGTTAAAATTTTGCGATACTTGAATTCTTCCTTCGTCGCATTAATACAGCCATATCTGCTGAGCGGATTTTGTGCATTATCCACTTCCATCCTCCACAAACCTTCAACAATCTCGTGAATTTTCGAAATCGTAGAAACTTTGTGGACAATATACTGATGGAATATTATTGTATAATTTAACTGTCACTTTTAAATAATTGTGTAAAACCACACAAGCTAAAATTACTTTGTCCGCATTTCCGGGATGGAAATCTACAGAATTTCTAAGAATACGCCACCGAGCAACCAAGATTCCGAAAGAATTCTCGATGATTCTTCTGGCCCTAGATAAGCGATAGTTGAATACTTCCTTTTCAATGGGAAGCAACTGCCCTGGATATGGCCGCATTAGGTTGTATCTTTGAGGAAATGCGCTATCTTCAACAAAATAATGTGGGCACTCACGACGTGAGTCAGGTAGAGTTGAATGCGGAGGATGATTCAAATCGTTCGCAAACAATTTCCTCTCCAAAAGGAGAATCTGGCAAGTCATTTTGGGTTCCAAAGGCACCAACATCGACGGCCGTGAATATATAATCGACATCGCAAACTCCAAGCAGAACGATACTGTAGTGGCCTTTGTAATTGTAAAATTTACTTCCCGTGTTTGGAGGACACTGAATCTGCACATGTTTTCCGTCAATACAAGCTACGCAATTGCGCATTTGCAACATTTTTCCAGTAGCATGGATTCAATTCCGGCATATACACAGGTGAAAGAACTTTCCGTAAAACTTCACACACTTCGATGATTATTTGAAGCACAGTAGATAGCCCCATTTTAAAACTACACGCGAGGTAGTTCTTAGAAACTCCTTGCGAAAGATACCTACAAAACATTTAATAAATACAAGAAGCAATCTAATCTACGCATATTTACAAGAGCGTAAGTACAAGTCTGCACTCTGCGCTAACGGGTTTGCTGATTGACCTTTTCTTCAAGTCATCTTTGACTAAAATTAGCAGCAAATTGTATTGCACTTTATTCATCCGTGTAGCTTTGAAAAACAATTCATTATCGTTATCCTTTATGTACTTGAAAATTGTCTCATAAGATCCTAATGTATTCCTTTTTCTGTACAGTGGACGTACCCACCACCTACGTTTCGCCTTTCTCTGCTGCGAATAAAAGTGCGCGATTTTCAGCAAATAAAGAATAGATTTAAAGTCCTCTATATCATTCATTTTATTTATTTTATTTCAATTCTAAAAATTTTTCTTCACAAACTTTAACTTTGACACTTAAGAACGACATCATTGGAACAGCAAAAGCAACAGGCACAGCGTCCGCGTCAGTATCAGCGACATCATGCGCGACCGCGACTAACGATAGCGTCACATTGTAACTCAGCCTTAACTTTTTACTGATCGAGTCGATGAGGTTCTTCGCCAACTCATCTATCACCCAACGAGGTAATAACTAAAGGAGATACAATCATATGAACGATCCAAAATTGCCCTGCATTTGTGTATGTTTCACTCCGCCATTTTTGGTCTTCGCTGTCAAATCCATACTCAGGTTTGGATGGTTTTGGGCTTGGTGCATTGACGCAGGAAAACCCGTGAAATAGCCGTAGGGGCCACGAAGCAAATATTACTCACAAACTTTTTACCACTGAACTTTTCTTCAAAATTATTATCTTTTTTACGTTCACGTTTGCAAATTCAGTAAAGACTTTTGAGTATATGAAAATAAAAGCGATTAAAATTGCGCATAGGGTGTACAATTGTGTACAGGTGTACAAATTTTACGGCGCTTATGTACAAACAATATCAGTGTCATAGTGTTAGAATTGGGTACGCGATATTTTCTCATTTGCATCTCCTTTAGTTCTTACCTCGTTGCTATCACCTCATCAATAAATTGGAATGGATACTGGTACTGGATACTGCATCTTATGTACGAATGAAAGGGAGATAAATGGTGTTGCGCTAAAAAATTTCTTTCTCCTTTGCTATGCGCCTTCGAAGCAAAATTACCTTAATAATAAGTTAAGAAGCAAGCGAAATTTCCGAATGTTTTACATTTAAAATGTACACGGCAAGAAAAGTAAGAAAGAAAGAAAAAAATAAAAAAAATAATAAAAATCTCTTTAAAACTTTTAGGAACAAAGATAAATAATTTGAAGGCGCAGATTCCATGCAACGAAACAAAACGGCAAATGATTCATTTTCGTAAATAAATGAGAAGGGGTGGAGTTTTCAGATTTTACTCTCATAAAATCTTCCCGCGTTTTTGTGAAAACCAGCTCTCATGAAATATTCACTGAGTTTGGTCGCATGTTGCTGTAATGGACATATGTTGTTGTTGTTGTAATCCTATGATATTTGAACAGCACGTGTTTCTTTTTACATTCGTTTTGCTTTGAAAAGATTAATTGTGAGAAGTCATGCTGGATTCACTGATATTTTCGGTAAAAATGAGAATTTTATTTGACAGAAATTTCCATCTTCTTTCAGCACCTTGGCTAAAGCGAAATTTATCTTTTTCTTAAAAAAGTGAGGTAGTGTGACCCGAAGTACATTATTATGAATAGTTCGATAGGACTTTGAGCCAAGTTTCTTCCCCCATTCATGCAAAAAACGAAAGTATATGACACTATTTGTTTCATTCTAAAATACACGAACAATTTTCAATTTTGTTCGGTTGATTCCTATCTTGTTATTAGGTTATCTTTGCTTCGAAGTGCGGACTGAATTTTATCTTTCTTCATTGCTTTGTGAAAAGCGAAGCAAGGTGGATGAAATATAACTTAAAGTTAAGTGTAATTGAAGTCGTCCAGTTCCAGTTAAGTTCAAGTATTTTTTAATCATTTGTAAGTAATTATTCATATTTTTATGGATAGTATATTCCTATTTAGAAAAAAAAAAAGTAAGAGAATAACCAATTTGTTGATTATATGTGTAATGGGCATATACAGGGTGTTGCAAAAGTATAGTTACATACGCTAAATTTAGGTAGCTGGGACCGTGCTAAGAAAAAAATTCTTATAAAGTTTTGCCCCATATTGCGTTGTTTCCGAATTATGCTGGAAACACTGTTTTGTGTACCGGAAAGTGTAGATTTTTGAATTTTAATGCATATCTCAATAAGGAAATGGCGTAGAGAACTGAAATAAATTTTGTTTAACTTACAATATCTTTCACTTTAAGAAAACATATTACCCATTCATTCAGTATCGATACTTTTGAAATAAAAAAATGTCAAATTGGCAATTGTGTCTTTTGTTTTACAAATTTCTTACTTTGGGAGCGATTTATTCAAAATATCTAATAATTGTTTTTTAATTATTTGGTAGCTTATACGATTCCCTTTCCAACAATATGTAACTCAATGATGTATCTAGAGAGTTTCATAAAATAATATCCAATAATCTTTCTAGCTAGATTCATACCACAAAAATTATTAATTTTAGGGTTTATTTGAGTGGATTTTATTATAGGCACTTGGTGACATAAAACAAGTTATCTGATGAGTCATGCTCATTCAGAGTATATGAAAATTCTCATTTGCTTTCTAGGAATATCCTATTTATACTCAGGTAAAGTTACAGCATTAGAGTTTGTTCAAGAATGTTAAGTTTGTGCAAACTGCAGGTATTATACAGAAATAAACAAAAGGTTATGTTCGGGTACTTAGACACTCGATTTAGTGTCAGCAGCTGCACGAAAGTAATCCGTAAAAGTAGGTTTTCTGACCTATTATGGGAACCAAAAAACAAATATTATGTTGCTGCATGCAATAAGAAGTCAATTTTAACATCGTAAGCTATCGCACTCATTTAAAGAATCAACTCGACACAATAATAAGAACATCGAAACAGTCCAGTTATTCTAGTTAAAAGTCCTACCTGTCTTAAATTTAGGGAATAGTCCTAATATTTTTACAGTATATTAGGACTATTCCCTAAATTTAAGACAGGTTTTTTGCTTAAAAATAAATGTAATTTTCTCTGATAGAAAGGGAAAATCTGTTTAATTTCCCCAAATCAATGGAACATTCAATGAATTTAGGTATCTGGCACCAGAAAACCCCTAAAGTACTTAAAATTCCCGAAATGTTAAGCTCTCTTGAATATAAGGAAGAGAACATTCAACGAATTAGGTATTATGCTACATTTTTTATGGAAATATATTTTCGTTTATATAATTCACACATTGTTCTTGAAAACAAGTCATATATTGTTTTTCAATATTTTGTTTAAGCGTGCCCACTGCACCAATATAACTCCCTACTACTTAGCAGTATGGACCATAAGAAATGAACTATTCAGCTCATTCTCATGTTTTTTTTAAAAGGGGAGGTCTTCTATCACCTTCACCTATGGTGGAGAGTGGTGCGGTTCTATCAACTATTCCCTACATTTTAGGGAATATCCTCTAAATTTCAGGGAATAGTTCCTAAATTTTAGGGGAACAAAACAAAACAATAATTAAAAATTCCCCCTATTTTAGGGAGTGCTCCCTACATTTTAGGGAATATTCGAATAAATACGAGTGGATCAGAAAAAAAGGACTTATGACCAGTATTAACTTCAGCATTTGTCCTTTGGGTATATGGAGTTTTCAACTTTTCATTCATTGACGTCAGAAAAGCAGTTAAAGTCAAGGAAAAGTAAAGAAAGCATAATAACTGAACATCTTATATGTGAGCTTGAATACTATTGAATACTTATATGTGAGCTTGAATACTATTCAATACATATAACGTGTATTCTTTTGCTGGTGTTATTTCTTTTCCGGTGCGAAATATTCGTTTTCTTTATTTTCCGTGTGAAATATCACTAGTTTTCTATTTTTTCGCGCATAAGTGTATTGAAATGGAGGAGGACTGTTTTATATGAAAAAAAAACACGTTGAGCGAAGGATTCGTTTGCATAGTAACGAGTAATGATGTGCAGTCACTTTTGAATTGCTCTAAGATTATATGAGAAATGGATAATATACACATTATGCATGTTGGGATCACTCAATACAGTACGTGTGCATACAGCATATTAAAAATACTCTCTCTACAATGGATGTTAAAGAAGAAGTTAATTGAAGATAGTCAACACGTATTTGATTTCAAAGGTCGTTTTTCATCTACGACGAAATGTTATATGAAGACTTCCTTAAAGGCAAGTAACCTAAAAAAAAAAAGTAAGAAAGTTCGCATAGTAGAAATTCGGCTCGAAAAACTGTTTTGAACATCGTAAGGACTCGGAAAGATGAAGTTTCCAAATTATTTTGTACGCATCGTGAACGTACCCAATCTTGTTGCTGTTAGTACCAATTTTTCACAAACAATGCAGTTCGTACTTTCCACGAGTAAAACAGGAAAATAAAAGACGGGGACTATTTTGGGATAACGTAGAGGAAAGAATGCAATCTGTTTATTAATATCTATCTGAAAATGCTGAAGAGTACTGGCGTAACTAACGCCCCGGCAGATCTCGCCACGGGGGAGGGCCCACGAAAACCTACAAAATTAATATTTTCATATGAAGTGATAAAACTTGAAACCACATAAAATA
Organism: Dioctria rufipes; assembly: GCA_963924295.1. NCBI lineage: Eukaryota > Metazoa > Arthropoda > Insecta > Diptera > Asilidae > Dioctria > Dioctria rufipes. The sequence goes on from OZ002741.1 coordinate 191,923,945, forward strand.
ACAACGCTGGATTAATAAGCAATTAGATTCACTCAATTAAAATTCGGGTTCTGAATAAAAATTATATTAACTCTGTAATGACTTCATTATTTCTATTCCATCTAAAAGTGTTCATACCATCATAGGCTTTGAGTAGCTGAAAATACGGTAGCTAGACAGTAGTGATGATACAACAGTAAAAAAGTCGAGAATTCTTGTATTTATTGTTTGTATTTAAACGAAGAAAAAAGGTGCGCCTGAAACTGAAATACTGTAAATTATTTTCTGAAAAATATTTGGCTGATTTCCTTAAGCTAGGCGTACACGCTGCTAGCATGCATCAGAGTTCGTAGATGAGAGAATAGTATTACGTTAACTTTAGAATTTTTGTTAAATAAACAATGAACGAAAATTAAAATATTTATAAGGTCAAATTTTTCACATTGAAAAGTTTTGAAATTCCCTCAAGCTCCCAACACTTTTCTACGGTTTGGCGATCAATGGACTCGGGCTCTTACTTTAAGTAATCGGATATTCCCGGCTACTAATGTTGGAAGCTTTTTCCTCTTTCTTTTTGGCTTGCTTAAGCGTTTCTCTCAGATATTCATCGGGTTTCCTTTTACTGTGCTTTCGTGAGCATATGCTGGCGCTGCCAGTGGTTTTTAACCGGTTTAATGATAAATGTAGAGCACGAAGTAAATCTAAGAAGTTTGGCAATCCAGATCTTGCCAACACTGCTCATAGTACCCACGAAACCTTTTTATCTTTTTGCACAACTCTGGCTTGTAGTAGTGAAGCACTGACATGTATAATATGGAGTGCTTTATCTTCTATTTCATATAGGTCCACTTTTATTGGCAGGGGTGTGAAAACAATCTTAATTTCAAGTTTCATTTTCGCTTTAACAGTCATGTTACAGCCTCAACCAATTCCAAATATATACAAAATTATTATTTTGATTGGAAGCTTATCTCCTATTACATCAAGACCTAAACTCGATTTTTAAGGAAATAAAATTAAGCAATTTTTGTCTGCCTATCCCTAAAAGTAGCTATGGGGGACAAATAAAGGATTACAAATGTTATATTGCCATCTATTTCTATTCTATTTATTCATTTGGAAAATCCAATGAACTGAAACTAAACTATGTTGGATTTGATATTCAACTTATTATTTCAAGTTCACTGAAATTCAGTCATTAAACTAAAAAGAGACAACTATAGAAAAGTGATCCCATGATAATCTAAGCGATTACCAGTTGTGTCAGCGGTCTATGTTATACATTGTCAGTAGGAGTGAAGGCACTGTTGAGAGATCGTGGAAATTCTCCCATATTGTGGGAATTTCTCGCCTGAAAAATATTAAAAGGGAGAAGGGAATAATTTCGTCTCCCCATACAAAATTATGGGAAACATCATACATCCGAAGTTCAGAAAATATTTCCTTATAATTGACACAAAAAAACTGAAATTTCCTGCGCAAGTATGTTAATTTGCGGAGGAGCCTATATATCCTCAGTTACGCCACTGCTGAAGAGTGCCCATTTATGACGGAGTTGATGAATCAATTTAAAGACACTAGAAGTCCCACATTAAAACAAGAATAAAACACCTAAATAAGAAGTGTGTGTGTGTATTTTGACTTTAGATTTTCCAGTAAAACTATCACGTTAAGAATTTTGTTCGCAAAATTTATGCGACAATATGAAAGAAAAGAAAGATTATTCATCATTAGAGAAGCTGCGATATTATTCTTGAGGAATTTAGGTAAAAAATTTAAAAGACAAAAACTTATCCTCTCTCTGCTGATGATACAAATGATTATAATTTCTTTGTTTATGATTCTCTACAACACTTTATTATATCAAAACTAATATTGAGATCAAAAAATTGATTTGTTCTACTTTTTCGTAACATCAACGGGAAGTGAAATATTTAAAAAATTATTTATCAATTTTTAAAAATGGTCGCGGAAATAACACACCGATTTATTCGATAATTACACTCAACAGTATATACCCCATCACCCTTTCAAAAATCATAAACGTTGCATGGCTTACGAGATCAAATACTAAGATGACTCGGCTAATATTATAATTTATTTTTTCCCGGACGGGAATCGAACCTACACTTGTTAGAAGAACTCATGAAGAGCATTTGTAGGTGATGGAATCCAGGTGAATAAGCTTGCCTAGGACATAAAGCCCACCAACCAGTAAGAAGGAGATACAGCAAGGAAAGATTAAATCGTTGTACCAGAAAAAAAAAATTTAAGCATATTTAATCGCGTTTAGATACGCAGATTATATTAAGAGTAAAAACTCATCAAAGGTCCGGCCATTACGAAGAATATTCATATTCAAATACAGCTTAAAGAAATTACAGCAAGTGAAATGTTATTAAGCAGACTTCAGACTTCAAAATACAAATCTCTCCATAGAAGCTCACTTCAATACATACAAATTCGATTCCAGAAGCCTGGAATTAAACTCTTCTTTCAGATAAATATACATATATAGTAACCTGACCTCCAATACGATTTGTGCTATCAGAACGATAAATAATATGCTCAACAGAGCCCATAAATATTGATTTTAATTAAATTCCTTAATCTTTTACGTGCTATAGTTCTTACATTCAATGAGCAAATATTGAAACTTTGACCCATGAAACCCATCAAGCAATTAGCCAAACCCGAGCAACATGAAACAACCATCGACACACTCAGATTGGCTATATAAACTACATGCTGGAAAATAAACCTAAAAATATTTACTAAAGCTAAAAATTTAACTATGAGACAAAGAATAAATTATATTGATGCGCTTAACCCGATAAACACTAACTCACTATGTATGAGTCGCTAAAACCCTACTCCGCCACTTGCATTGATATGAAATTGTTCTTTGCACTTGACCTTAACATCAAATTCATCGACGTTTCACCGTTTCACTTAACAAAATCCATACAAAGACATTACTTGCGTACACAGATTTCAGACAATTACTTCGATAAAGTCTGTGAGCATCATTATAAAGAGGTTCAGAGGGTTAAGGCTCTCGTTAAGGAAGTTTTAAATGTTTTTATTACTTAATTCGGATTGAATTAACGACATTAAAGTACAACAATTGCCTCCGCATCCGGGGGCCCAATAATAAGATTTCAATTTTTTTATGTTGAATTGCAAATAAGAAGGTGTTACTACTGTCAGTCAGATTAGGCGGTTGAAAGGGAATCGGTGACGAGCAATTTTGCCATGGAGAAAGACATGTAAAGGAAATCATGCATACATAATGAATAAAATTGTTGTAGTACTGTTGGAGCATTGTTGATACCCAAAAGCGCTTTGGATCTCCCAACGTGGGCACTGTAGTACTTATGATATGATGATATATATATAGCATACACAGAAGCTCACATGCGCGATCTCCTGCGAGACAAATATGACATTTTTGATTCAGTGGGTACTGTAGTAGGGTACTTTGGCAAAGTCATGTTCAAAAATTTATGTGTTCACGAAAATCGAATATAAATAAGATCTCAAACAAAAGCCCTAGGGAAAGGGGCATGGTTTATGAAGTTTCTTGCATTTGTCCCGTTTCATAAAAGGAATCTGCATGAAGAATCCACTTTGAGTAAACATGGCCTTAATAAGGTCATGGATTACGCAGCCATACCATTTAGGTAGCCGACATTGCTAACATGGTACCACGCCCAAGAAACAATTTATTTTATATAGTAGTAACCGTAAGGTGTCCATTACCAAATTATATAACTTGGGTTATATAGACTAGTACTCGAAACCTCTTCGTAACCACTATAAAACCGTTATAGAGCTTAAATGGAGGATTATATAAAGGTTACTGTGACTTGATTTAAGTAACGTTATATAACTAAAAGTTTTATAAACTGAGTAATAAAAATATTCTGGTTACCTTAATATAACTTCTTATATAACCCTTATATAACCTGGGGTACTCTCGATTAATTTACTTTGGTCACAGTAGTGGTTGCGGTAATGTTTCGGTTACCTTTATAAACTTTGTTTATAATAGTGATGGTAACGTTTCCACAACGCTTAGAATTTTCTCAGACTGATTACTTTTAGTGATTGAAATGTTAGGTTAATTACTTTTCGTTACCTTTATAAAACAATATACGGCAAATATTTACCCAACCTATGTTCAAATAAAATTTTTTTTGTAATGCATTTTTATAATGTAAGGGTTTAATATTTTTACATCTTATAATTACAATTTATCGGCATGTAGGTACGTGGTGAAATTCAGCTGCAATTAAAATTTCACTGTGAATATCATTATAGATACTTCTAAAAAATACAGACCGCTCCAGAAATACGCAATATTTAATTATTTTAATTAAATATGAAAAAATTTCAAACTTTCACTTAGGTGATATCAATTGATAAAAGTAACATTACATAATTTAGAAAAATTATGTATCTAAAATGATGTATTTTCTTTATATATAATTAAAACGGAGGCCATATATCAGCAATTTAAATAATTGGCTTAACCGACATTTTCTTTTTTATCTGCAATGCACAGATGAAAAAATGGCGGCTTGTACTTAAATGAGCAAATTACCATTATAAAACTTCAACTACTTTTATATAAACTCTGGCTCTGTTATATAAACTCAATTACCCTTATAAAACTTCTTATATAAACTAAAGGAACTACCATATATATACATATATACCCTTTAGTCATAATATGTTACCTTTGATAATGCTATATATCTTATAGTAACAATAAACAGACGTTAGTGATCTTACATAACCTTTGGTTATATTGTGTTACCTTTGATAACTTATATATCTTAAAGTAATGACAAATTGTCTGAGTCATATTCTTCTTATAATAATTTTTGTTGTACGCTCCTCTGTAGTGCAGTTAATAATTTTAGTTACGAAAAAAAAAATGTCATATAAAATTGTGCAAATTAAAGGGGCAGGTCAAGAAGACCTAAAAGAAATTAAAGATTATTCTATTCTATTTTATTTATTTTTTTGTAAAATAAATGTAAAAACAAGTAGAATACTCTTTAATTTCTTTTAATAATGTTTCTCAAATCGGTCGCGAAAGATTCCAGCAAATATACAAGAACAGCTACTTTGTGCATTGTCCCAATAGCTCGGGAAAATGCATATTGAAATGGCCAAATACGAAAAAATTGGCGTTACTAAAAGTTTCCAATTTTTATAACAGTCACCTTCGTTACTAAAACGCCATAAATAAATGAAAATAGTTTAATAATGGCTCCATTCGATACTGAAAATCATTTGTGGATATAACGGTCACCATAGTTACTACAAGGCCACCAAAAAAATGTTACGATATTTTATAGTTTGTATATGTATTACCGCAAGCTCCCAATTTTTATTTAAGTCACCTAAATTACTGAACGTCGTCGAGTTATATATTACCAATCAGTTATATAACGTGGTGATGAAAACAATTATAAAACTTTCTTATATAACTTCTAGTAATGGTTACTCTAAGTTATATAGACCGGTGATTGAAACATTTCCATCGCCAACTTTTAAAACCTTTAGTAACTTAATTCTACGAAAACCATTAGTAATCTTAAAAAACTCTAACATAACTACGTCACCAATTGGTAATATTATAAAACTATTATATAACCACTCAAATTCTAATATAACCGAGTAACCATTATATACCCCTTAGAAGACTACCCATCACCTTCAGTAACCAAAAATTGGAAAAATTGTTACTTGGGCGTGTGGTCGAGGAGCCCTGAAAAGCGTATGCTTTCTATCTCGACATCTCCCTTGATGAGAGCAACTTATCTCGGCGTGGAGTTGTACTGATACAACCGGGCACCGTGACCCATAGATCGATCATAGATGATCGAAGGGTCTCGCTTCTACCAGTAAAGAAGCCAAGTATGCACTGGCCCCCTGTGGGACTAATCGAGGAAGAAGTGTCTTATGAAGGGCACTGATTGTAACATTATAACTAATCTGTGCACGCAGAATGCTCTGAGTTTAAGCCAAACGTGGCAGGTGCTCACGTAACCACGTAGACTATTTGTCAGTCAGATTATAGTTAACTGTCAAAAGAATACAACAAATACAGAGGTAGACATTCGTGTGAGCGCTATATTTAAAATAAATAAATATAAAATATAGGTTAGACATTCGTATGAACGCACTTATCATTATTAATGAAAATCCGTTAATAAGGTAATATTTTTGACATTGTCTCTCCATTTAGTATTTACTGTGGCCTCTTTTACTTTGAATGACAGCAAAATATCGGTTAGGCATTGATGAGCTAAGTTTTTCAGGCAATTAAAGCCAATTTCAGACCAGAACATATGGATGGCTGATTTTAAGTAATTTACGTTGCTGTACTGTCATCCTTTTAAATATACCTTGCCAGTGAGAATACCCCAGAAGCTCTCTATATTTGCAGTCAAGACTGCAAGCGGGCCAGTCAAGCAAACATATATTTTGGTCTCCATACTAATCCTTTCCTTGTATCGAAATACGGATGGATGCGTTATCCTGTTGGTAAACAATATCCTCTTCATCACAACTACCCAAATGAGTGATCAAATCGTCTTTCAAAAGATCTATCTACATCTGTGAACTCATTCGCGTTGTACTAAAGCAGGTAAAAAACTTTTTGTGATATGAAAATGCACCCCGTATCATAACACTACCGCCACCGAAATTTCATATTAATCTAAACACGTCGTCCTTTTTGAAATCATGCCAGTAGCAACTGGTACAATCCAGGTCATCTAAATTAAATTTGCCGTCATCAGAAAAAATAACTTTCTGCCATTCTATTGTCCAAGACATATTATTATTTCTAGCAAAGTTTAATCTCTTTTCTCTATGAGTGGTAGTTAGGCGATATTTTCCTTCAAGTTTCCTCCATTTTATGTTTAGCGTAGTGCTTAAAATACGTGAAATATGACAAGGTGTTACAGCAAAGCTCAATTTGTTTTTAATTTGTTTGGAAGACAGCCGGTGTTTTGTTGTTTCGTGGCGAATTGAACTTTTTTAACGTAAAGACAATTTTGTATTACCACAGATAAGTAATACCCAGATTTGGAAACCAATGATAAAAATTTGCTTCTCATGAGTCAACCAGCCTTAGCTTTTAGCATAGACAAAGTTTCTGAACATTGACCAGCCTACAGTCCAACCGAGCAATCTGGTTTCAGCCTGCGCTTGAAAAATAAGACGATGTTCCAACCAAATCGATTCGAATATATTTTGTTAACAGACAACTTTTGAAAGAAAACATCCTGAAAACAAAGAATCAAAACTTTTAGTAAAATTAAATCTAATCGGATTACTCTTAATCAAAAAAACAGGTACACAACCCAACAAAGCCATGTTTTTTTGTCATCTACATAACACATTGCTCAAATACAATACAAAAGTATAGTCTCATCGAGCAGATCAAACTAAAGTCATTATCATATGTTTGAACCGCTAGATTCGTGCTAAAAACAATTCCTGAAAAGGAAACATATTACAAAAATACCATGCTAAAATTGAGTTCTAAAAAGAAAATGAATTCAATTCAATTACAATTTTCCCAAAAATAGGTACGACATCTAACAAAAGTATGTGTTTTCATGTAGCATGTAGCACAAATACAATCAGATCAAGCAGATCAATTTGCAACTCTATCATTATCATCATTACAAGTACCATTTAATGGGAATTTTTTCTATACGTGATAGAGAGAGCATATTTTGCAAATATAATTCAATTTAACACAGCTGCATGTATTGCTCTATCTATCATTGGGGTCGTGGGCTATAAACACCACAAGCTGAATTGTCTCGATCTATTAGAGTAGGCTGCTTCCTTCATGTAGGGAAAGCATTTGAATCAGTTTGGACAAACGGGCTAATATTCAAAATTATCAACCTTGAGCTCTCGCCTTATCTAACGCGGGTTATACATAGCTTTCATAGAAATCGTGAATGTCAAAACTCCGGAAACATCAGTCAGTGCTGGTGTCCCACAAGGTTCGATCCTCGGATCAATTCCCTTCAATCTTTTCACCTATGATCAGTCTGCCAACGACTCAAATTCCACCACACTGCTCTATGCTGATGACTCTCTTACCTACGCCCTACTTCGCTGCTACCAAAGTGGAGCGGCATGTCCTCAAACTTATCGAGTTCTATAGAGCGTGGGGCATTAAAATAAATCTGAACAAATCTGAAATGAATTGCATCCGTAACCCCTCCACACGAGCGAACAACATCAAAATCGAAGTGAATAACGAAAAGCTTCAACCTTCCAAGAACACTAAATATCTTGGTGCCTTTTTCAATAACCTTTTGAAATTCAACAATCACGCCAAACTGATCATGCGGAAAGCCAACTACATTTACTCTCTGTCTCCCGAAAGATATAATTATCTGCTATAGTCTTCCCATCTGGCACACCATTTCGCCACTATATAAGAAGCAAATTAGAACCCTTGAAAGAAAGATCCTACGGGCCTGTACAGGAGTGTACAGGAAACCTGACGGACACTACTTTCCTAACACCATTTTGTGCGACAGTACAAACATTCTTCCAATCGAGGACTACCTCCTAACTCTCGCGGTCAAACAACTTGAGAAGATCTCTCAGCATCCAAACCCCTCATTAGTCAGCTTTCAATACAACTCCAAGTTGAAAACTTCCATTATTTATCACCTCTTCACCTTATCCACTCGGAAACGAGAAATATTTATTACCTGGGCGAAAGATTTAATTTCTTCACTAGCACAAGAAGCCACCACCGTGGGTAGGACACCATCCTGGCGCTGTACGACCATCATCCCAGCCATCATCCCACAATAAGTTAGAAAAATTTCTAACATTCCGCTACTTCCCAAACCCATCCAACTTCCCAGTTCCATTAAATCGGTTCGATTTAAAATTTCGTCATAATTCGTTTCGTTTCGTAAATCGCGTGTGAAGGATTCTGGTTGATTGATTGATTGTCTCGATCTCTTTTTGTACTTGAAATCGTTGGCTAGTTAGGGACTAACATTTATATCGGGTATCGACTGATATATCACCTTTTAACAACTAATTAAACACTTTATTTCTGGTCTCCACGGATATAAAGAATCTTGCTTCGAGTTTCGACTGAAGTTAAGTTACTTACTAACATTATTTTTAAGCCGGGTCTCTACTGTCTTAAAGAATATTATCTCGGGTCTCGACTGAGATCATCTTATACTAACAAAACACTTTATTTCTGGTCTCGACGGAAATAATGAATAATTCGAACAAATGATTAGAGCAAAGGGTCTTAACATTAGCTTAAAGCCAATTCCTCAAGTGCCAAGTTTTAGATCGATGAGTACCAGCCACTTGTAACATTTTATTATTTATTCATATGTCTATTTTATTATACACTTACTCATATATATTTCTACGTATTATGCACTTCGTGTGCATATCTATCAAATATCATAATTCAACTTTACTCTATATTTATTTTACATATTTACATTTATATCACTTTCTTGGCGATCTTATATTGCAACTTTCTGCCAATAAGTGTGTTCTTCAGTATGGTTGAACCGAATAATTTATCTGATCATATCTTGATACAACTATTCGAAATTTTTACAAAAGAAGTGTACCAGTTTTAGTGACGTTACAAGGAAATAAACAGTGTTTATCTTTTATTAGAGAGTTGACCACTGATCTTGACCCAAATTTACCAGTGCATCCATTACAGTTTCACTTAATTCAAATTTGTGTGTACGTTCTACCTACAGTAGGTAGTACAGAAGAAATTGTGAAAACTATAGAAGTTTTATCTAGATATTCAAAAGCTTTAGCAAAGAATTTGACCTATCTATGACCTATCTAATACCCTTTGTTTGAGCCTTAACACCATATGTTTTATCTTTTTTTTAAAAAATTTCTAATGACACTTTCAGGCTGAGCAATTTTATTTGTAATTTTCCTTTTGGAATAGTCTTCATCCTTAAATAATTTTATAGATAACTGCTCCGCATCAATTAAACGCTTTTCGGAAGGCATTACTGAAAAAAACAAAACTTACACTAATATTTTTGAAAAATAAAGTTACAATTTTCCGACCACAGCTGAATCTTGCTCGATGCGTTTATACGAATCCCATTCGGACTATAATTCAGCGCTTCTGAATTCTCTTGCCATCATTTGGCAGCCCTTTAGAAGCATATTCACTGATCTATCCAGAGAAATAAGTAAAGGCGCAAGTAAGTAACTCAAGTGCTTCTAGAGCCATCTCATGTAAGCTCTATAGAAGATTATTTGGTGAGCTCCTGTAGATTGAAGTGCAGCAAGGGATGATCTCATATAATTTTCCACGAATTGAAAGTGTGGATTTTTCCGCTATTGTGGCGAAGTAACACATCTTTAATTTTCAATGTGAAGAGTGGTTAGAAGTATGTAATGAGAAGTTTTGGTTAACGTAAGTGAAGCCCTTGCCTCTGCGGACATGCCTATGTTAAAAATAAACGAACTATGACAGGGAAAAGAAGGTCTACGAACTTCCTGGGAAATGCTTCAGGAGGGCTCTTAGAGCACTCTTTTTCCCAGTGGGCTCCATTCCCATATTTCGATATTTCTTGCACCACAGTACCGTTACGTCCATCATTTTTACTGTTATGTATTACTCATACATAACAGTTGCGGTTATAAGAAAAAAAGTCTCTACTTTGAAGAATTCTACAGTAGGGAATAATAATAATAATTGTTATACGTCTTGAGAAGCGCGCATGTTACGTCAAGGGCAAAGACGATACCTCAATTACCTCATGGGAACGAGAAATTTCCCATAGATGGGAGATATTAGTCTCATAAAGAATTTATTAAATAAAAGCCCCGTCAACAGATAATTTCATAAGCCAAAAGTAATAAGACTCCGTACTTAATTTCATGGAGATAAAACTCTATGAAACTAAGTAACAAGATTCCTTACTTGCCGGCACAAAATGTGATTTATTTAAAAACAACAAAATACGTAAAAGCACAGAAAATAGATCATGAAGAAAAAAGCTTTAGTTGAGAAGAGTTGAGGCGTGGTAACGGAGTTCATCAGATGTTTTCTCTACTTCAACGATAATTGAATTAATTAGAGATTTCGTATTAGTTTCTTCCCTTTTTTATAATAAAGTGTTTAAGAAACTTAAATAGTATTGTGATTTACAACGATTTTAACTATTGGTCACTATTCAGGTAAAGAATCAACTTATTTCGCATAAGAATGTACTCCACGGTATTGTACGAAAATCTTTGGATCTGAAAAAATTGTAAGTGTTTAATATGGAGAATTTTCTAATCTTGAATTGAAGGTACCGTTTAATAGTGCAGATCCTTCAGATACTGATGAAGATTTTGGGAAAGATGAAACAGTTGCTTTCAATATAATGCACCACTCAAAACGAAATCCAATAAAAATTTTGAATGACATGGAAAGAATTATGCAGAGTTATAACCATAAATTATTTCAATAAAATTGAATTTTTATTGGAAATTATTTCACAACATATAAAGAAAGAGCAGTTTAGCCGTCCAAACATCCTTTTTGTTTGAGAAATAAATTTAATCCATTCTATGGCTGGCTCTTAACTAATCAAGAAAGTTATACAGCTTAATTAGTAAGGTCCGTAAGTAAGCGATTTGGAATAGCATAAAGTCTACTTCTCATACAATTTCTTCCGAATATTTTTTTCCCTTTCTTATATATTATTAAGCCAAGCATAGTATGGCCGAAGGAGATAGGGAAAGGATTAGGCGGCATGGTGAAGATCTATGTAGACCTTAAATCTTCAAAGATTGTATGCCAGAGGAAAGACAGAAGATGGTAGACTGTTCCACATTCGTACAGTTCGGGATAAAAAAGTATCACGAAGTTTTACTATACGGCCGAAGGTAATTTTAAGGGTAAAAGGATGTGCGCGGTATGCAGCGCGACTATTGCGTGCTGGAATTAATATCACTCCTAAACTTTCGCAGATTGAATGCCAGAGGAAAGACAGAAGATGGTAGACTGTTCCACATTCATACAATTTAATTGAAGGGTAAAGTATTTTGAAAAGTAAAAGAATGTGCGCGGTTTGCAGGACTCATTCTATAAGTGGTCAGACTAGAAATTTTATCAGAACATTGACCATATATGTAGCCATAAAGGAGCGAGAGGCATTCGACTTTGCAGCGGTCGATATGATAAGTTATTGTCACATCCCCAATGAGCTTGAAGGCTCTCTTCTGGGCAATATGTAATGAAGCTAAAGCTGTCCGACAAGACCCGGCCCAGATAAGGGAATTGTATTCTATTCTAGGTCTGAGCGCTAGAATTGACGGGGTAAAATATTTGTTACACCTTTACAAAAATCCAAGACATTTCGATGCATTTTGGCAACAGTGAAGATGTGGTCTGTCCAGCTTAACTTACTGGAAATATTAATACCAAAAATACCTAGTAACGGTGAATCCGAATTAATGTCTCATGAAAAGAAATGAAAGTAGTTAAGTGATCATCTTGCTTTAAAGAGATGAGATAGCTTTGGGTTTTAGATGCATTGAATTCGACATGATTCGCTTTGCTCTAAGCGAGGATATTGTCAAGATCTTTATTCAATTCAATAACCCGGGGATTACACGAGATAGTACAGCTTGCATGGAAGCCTCCCTTCCAACGCAATTTTTAACTTGACAGCAGAAGGCAGTTCGGTTGATGTCCTATCATCTTACATGCAAGTTCATTTAAAAAATGGCATTGAGGCGTGAAGTCGTATAATGGAAAATTATAGCAATAAAGGAAGTAGCAGAATGATAAAAACCCAAGAAAAAGTTAAGAGGAAGGTGTTGGTAAATGATGTAATGCAAATGATCACAGAAAATCTCATTTTCCCAGAATAAATTTATCAAATTCTCTCAAGCATTTCTTTTCCGCCATCTTGAAAACTGTATAATGTCAAATTACTATCACGTCAACTGCCATGGTTTTTCATCATGCAAGTTCGCTGAAAGCTGAGCTGCCAGCAGGTTACACGTGCAAGAAGTATGGCAGTGAAGCTTGCATGCAAGCTGTACTATTACGTGTAACCCTCGGGTAATCATGCAACCCCGTTTGACATATGCAGCATTCCCTTTGAAGTCCGCAAGACTGTTAAAGCAATAAGCTAAATCAAGGGTACAGACATCAGCGAAACTATGGATGGAATTGAACGTAAGGGAAAGCAGATCCCTAATGAAAATTAAGAAGAAAGGTGGAGGGATAACACAGCTCTTGAGCACACTGGCACCATCCTCGCATTAGACGAATAGATAAAAATCTTTCAAGAAATAATAGAAGAGGAGATGAGAAACCAAGTGCTTTAAGTTTGGGTAAATGGGCTGAATGTCAGACTCTGTCATAGACCTTTGAAATATCTAGGGCAACAATTTCGGACTCACCATATTTGTGAAATCTCCAGATGAGAGTAAAGAGAAGCCGTATTGGCGATTGTTGATGAGCTGATTGGATTCTAGTCACATCACTTACTTAGAGTTAATGATAGATTCCAAGACCTTTGAAAGAATCGAAGTGATTACAATTGGTCGATAATTTGAAAGATCACTACTCTCTCTTTTCTTGGGAATAGACTGAGCGTGGGCTAGTTTTAAAGCAGTTGGAAATTTTCCTGTCGAATGAAAAAAGTAGAACAGTTTGCGCAGAGGACTTAGCCAAGGATGTCGTACAGCTTTTAGTTAACAAGAGCCAAGAAACCAGCAGGAACTAAGCCTTTGGAGATGTTGATCTCTTTAAGGACCTTGAACACATCTCTCTCATATGTATTTACTCTTATAGACATCCTACGAGAGATGCAAAGCAGTTGTCTGTAAAGTAGGTATATTAGAAGATTTTTTTGTTTTGCTAAACTTCCGAGTTCTATCCATGATGCAAGATTTTTTCGAAACTCTGACATTTATTTGAAGGGAAAAAATTCTAGAGCTGAGTTTTTGCCGGAGAAAGCCGTGATTTTGTAAGATAATTCTTATACACTTTAATAAAGTTGATTCTAGAGCTCGTCAAATTGTAGAAAGGAGTATCGCACTTTAATTGGGATGTTGCAGAGCACTGTGGCACATGGATATGCATCATGTGTAAACAATTCCCACAAAAATGTTGGCATATTGTATCATGCAAGATATTTGCCTTCGATTAAAATTCAAGAGAGTACTATATGACTGAAGGACTGCTATTAGTGAAACCAATAACAATTTATTACCTACGTCGGTCGTCTAACAAATCAATGTTGCAATAGTTCTCCATGTTCATTCATGTCAATTGTTACATCTGCCGTGATTAGAACAACTTTTATAACTTGCTCTAATATCAACTAACAAAACCTTCAAAATAAAATGCAATACTTTTAGTTATTTGCGCTGGGTAGTACCCTCAAGTACGGCATAAATTTTTGAAATCCAAAGCATATTTATTCAAGACAAACTATATCAACTTCAAAGTCAGTGTTTTTCAGAAAATTGAAAAAAAATGGAAGCAAAAAAAAGCGTGTGTCTTTATTACTATAAAAACAGAGGGAAAGTTTTCTGTGTGCCCCCTTCAAACTGTTTTCCGAAATGACAAAAACTCTTTCACAAAAAAAAATTCTTTAAAAAAGAAATTTCTTTTCGAAAAAGACGGCGTTTCTTATAAGCAGAAACCATATACCATACTCTTCAGTACGGATTGCATCCTGTCTATCACTCAATTATCGATTTGCATGAATTATAAGTTAATAAATATTAGTCTGTCTGTGTCGATTCATCTCCAAACATTTACTCATTGAGATTCTCGAACATTTATTTTTCAGTCTAATAAAGACGAAAAATTTCCAGCTTAAAGTTTTGCTTGGGTTATCCGAGTGCCATACCGCAAACAAGGGGAATAATCACCTAATTTGAAAATATATATAATTCACACTTGCTTTTGTTAAAAAGTATTTATATGGACAATTGGGTGACCTCTATCATGGAACTTCTGCGGTAGACGATCAAAGATAACCACACTGATGAGACCTCTCTGATCGCTGGGTCGAAAAGTTCGATATTTTTTCTGCATCTCAATGCATTTTGTAAATTCATTGGAAAAAAAAACAATTTAAATAAAGACAAAAAATTTCCAGCTTTATTTGGTGGCAGATTCGTGATACTGGAGAACCCGTCGAAAGATTTCTTTAAATTTTTTTCTCATTAGAGACACATGAAAAACGAACTAGAAACAACAGTTTTGAAAACATTGAGAGTTGAAATCTGAAATTGGGGTGTTGATATAGAGAACGACAAAATCTAATTACTTAACCGTGATTCACTCACAAGAAAAGTAGGTGTATGTAACAACCAGAGAAAAAATGCTGAAAATCATCAATTTTGTACGTACAGATTCAAAATTACTTCAGTCGCCCACACGACTTTGAAACCACTTTCTTTTCCACAAACTGCAGCTTGTTGACACTGATTAAGTAAAATCTCATGATTAGGGAAAAACTTTAATTAAAATGCTACGTTCTCTAAAGTACATGCATCTCAGTAGATGAGGTAGTTCATATGAGAAGATGTTGAGCGCCATGTGATTTTTTTCGGATGAATCATCAAACCGGGTTTTACAAAACACCTAAAAATCTCCTTAGGGGATAAAACCTTTTGGTACATATAAAATATATAATAAACTCCAAATCACTTTATAGGACAGTCATTTGGTGCTCAAATGGGGGTTACTTGAAAAGATTTCCGGAAGTTTTGAAAATCGGTATTTTTATAGATTTCGACGTGCTCTTTTCGAATTTTTGCTTTGCCACTAGCACCGCCATATTGGAAAAATGGCGCTCAAAAACTGTTTTTGACAATGTAATTTTTTCATAAAATAATATTTTATGTTATTTTGTGGTGATAAAATGTCTTTTTGTTAAAATAAAAACAAAATATTTTAAAAAGTCGTATTCTGTCGTGGTTCCATAAAATTATTTTAATTATTTTAATATTTAGAACATTCCGCTTTGGTTTCTATTTTTTGAACAGCTGGTCAATTGACATTTGCGTGGTACTCTAACAAATTATCCACTAAATAATCATTTATGAAAGCAGTTGTTTTCTTAATAACTCTTGAGATACTTGGCAGTAAAAGTGCTAAAATATGACAACTCCCGACTGGAGTAAGCAAACGCATGTAAACAATTAGAGTCACTTCTTAAGGTTGTGACATATATTTGGTTTAGCGTATATTTTGCTTAATCGCAATAATGTAATCGATCGCATTTATTGTGATTGATAATTGAGGTTTTGGGTCAATTGAATATTGCAAGAATGCAGAATGTGCATTCTTGTATTTTTAGTTAATTTGAAAATTGTTGGTTTTTTATTGTATGTGAAAGTTCACATCACACCTTTCCTTGTACGGAGAAAAAAAATAATTTTTTTTTATGTATATAAGATCTTTGTTAAACGTTATAAATTGACTCTTAAAATTAAAAAACAAACAAAAAGTGGCTCTGTAAAAAGGAGAAAAGGCTCTAACTGACTAATATATAAATAACAATATACAAGTCAATAGGGATAACAATATAAACTAACATTTAGAGGCACAAAAATGCACAAACTAACACAATGTTCTCAAAAGAGGCAATATATACGGTTACAAGAATTTTGGAAAATGCCTAAAAGATGAAAAACAAAAAATTTTTCACTTGTCCCTATTTTGCCAATAGCATAAGTGGCAGTTCCAAGCAGATGGAAATTTTCCAAAAATTATCTAATAAAAATTATTTCCCAAACGATCGAAATTTCAACTTATAAATTGTACAATTTTGTACCGAGACTGAAACCGAATTAGAAACTAATAACCGAACGAACGAAAAAATTTACGCGATACCGTAATAGAGTCCCGTGAGAGCAGCCTGTAGTATCATAGACCTCTACAAACTGGCCTCATCATCCCTCCAGCTAAGCATCTCTAACGGACCGCATGTCCTTCCCACAGCACTTGCAACGGTTCCAAAGCGAGGAGAAGCCCCGTGGGCTAGAGTTGCAAATGCTGTGACCTGATATCACCAGCGAAAGAAAAGAGCGCCGTCCTGCACTGACGATAGTGGCTGCCATGTGCAGTTGAATGTGTCTGCGTTCATTGCCAGATATTCAAGACGTAAACGTCTCTTCGATCTGTTAACGAAGGGGAGCTAAAGTGCTTGTGCATGATGTTGTGGGTCAGTGTTCTGATTCCCATCTCCGGATCTCATGTAGTACAAGTGAATTGTAGATTTGGCCAGTGTCAACACAAAGCTAATCAAACAATTCACACGACTACAAACCTCTGGTCCCCATAGAAACGATGTCCTAGTAATGCCGAAATTCGGATGGATCAACTGACACATATCGCGCACCAGTTCCATTAGACTCTGCAAAGCTGGACAAGTGAAGAACCTGTGAAACAAAGTGCCTTCACCAGAACAAACTGTGCAGATCCTCTAAACCCGCCGGTCGATATGTGACAACTGATTAGGATGCATAAGACTGTGATACAGCAATTTGAATGCTACATCAGCATTTTTGTAACTAGAAGGATAACTGTAGACTACTCTGCAAGTTATCACTCCCATCACGTCCCGAGGTGTGTTCGCCATCTGTTGTATCCTGTATACTCCGGAGGTCTTATTGACATAAGCACGTCACGGAGCACACGTGCTGTAAGTATGCTGAAAGGTGTGTGAGGCGGTCTGTCCAGAACGAAAGCATCTTCCAACTTAGTGCCAGGGTCACTGGTCCCAAGTTGACGAAATCTCTCCCGCGCAGAAGCCGCCAGGTCGTGCAGTTGTGGAGTGTTTGTGTTTATTCGACAGTTTCCAGAGATATCAATAATATCTCCGAGAACTGTCAGTGTATGCGTGTCAGCTTCAAAACCTCGAGCATTACTGAACACTGAATCTATTAATTCAGGATTAAACCTGATTGGAATCGACGCGAATTGCGTGTACCGTAGAGCATTCCACTTGAGGTGAAATGCTGGCCTGATTCTGCCCCAGGTCTGAATCGTTGAGATTAATTAGATCCTGTGGCCAGTCACGAGGATAGGGTGATCGGACAGAGAGCACGTAGTAATACTCTCATATGCCGATCCTTCCCAGTACATTCACCCACAGTTGAGATATCAAGACAAAACACTCGTTGGAATGCACGCACAATTATAATAATAATAGCTGAGTTAATTACAAATGTAAATTTGAAAAATTTACTGTTTTTATTATTCACAGTTTTAAATTTTCCTTTTTCGTAGCTGAAATTGGAAGCAGATCTGATGAATGACTTATTTCTCCTATAATATTTTTCATTTGAATCTTTTACTATATATGAACGTGGATCTCTAAGTATTTTATAAATAATTCCTGGTTGCCATTTTTTTTCTCAAATCTCATAAAAATTCTTTGACCTACTGAAAAAATCTGCAGCGGTTTTGCAGTCTTGTTGTAATATTTTTTATAGTTATCTACTTTTTTCTAAAACATTTGTTCTAGACCCTGCTGTATTTTTAGCTTAAGAAGACTTTCCTTTATTGGTAATTTTCCACGGAGTCTGCCAGCATTGAACAGTTGAGCTGGAGAATATTGTAAGTCTTTTACTGGTATATTCCGGTATTCTAACAACATAGTTAAAAATGTTTGTATATTGTGCGATTTTGTAAGCATTGATTTGACTATACCTACATCTCTTTAGGCTAAAGCGCTCCCTTGTTATATTATTATTATTATTTTTTTTTTTTAAATGCATATTAATTAGGTATTGGATTTTACATTTATATTTACATATTAATTTTCAGGATTAGTTATGCTTATGTTAACTTATTATGCTATAAATCTTTACAATAAAATAGTTATTCTAGGTTACAATTGACATTAAATAAATATTTTTTTTTTTTGTTTGGGTTCAATTCTATTAACAATTTTTAACAATATTGGGTAGGTATCTATATCTGTGTTTTTTCTTTAGGAATTAATTGGATGTCGTCTAATTGCTTCGGAATCCTGCTCTAGTGAGGGCTCTACTAATTGGGTATTATTTCATTATATGCACCGCTTTAAAAAAAAAAAATTTTTATATACATATATACTAGCGTTAACCCTTGTGTCAATACCTTCATACCTGGGTATGTTTGAAATTTTGAGAATGAAAAAACTTTATCTAATCTTCAAAATTTTTTATCCATCACTTTAGTTATCCTCAAGGGCTCTATTTGTAGCTAATATATGCTATAAAATTTTGAAAAGTATTCTATGGTTCGTCAGAAGATAGACCTGAATTATAAATATACGTTACCAAGCCCAAAGCATACCCAGATATGTAATACATTTTTTAGGAATGGGGATTGAAAGCAATAAAAAAATAGAGTTAATTCTTAAAAAACTTTATAGAATTTATTATGACAAACATGCGCATGTGCAACATTTTCGCGTGGGTCACCGCTTACCCTCCTCTTTGCAAATACTGCAGTTACTTTTCAGTTTGTCAGTTTGATCCTGTGCTACTGGCCCACTTGACGTGGATGTAGTTCTGATTGGTATTTGGTGTTCTATCATGCATTCGATAGCATATCTGATCCCGAAGTTCCTCATAATGTGTGAATTCGCTGCTATGATTTGTACATGCTGGCATGGTGAGGGCTTCACCAAGATCTTGCAGAAACGTACGTATCCTATTTGTCTTTTGGTTAGAATTGCGGGTATCGTATATAATGAAGGCTGCCAGAGCAGCCACATCCAAAATATTATAAAAAAATGCTAGGGTCCATCGCAACGTACGTCTCTTGGTGGTGTAATGTCCTACCATCTTATCCATATTTTCTCCCCCCCCCCTTGCATTTGTTGTAAAACAATATGATTTCAGGTTTTTGGAGGACACCACTAATACTTTTATCGTAATGCACTGTTGAAAGCAAAATTACAGATTTCCTATTTTTTGGTACATAAGAGCAAATCGTGGTTTTGTCACAAATCCGAACTCGGCAGAAAGCAGTGTACGTGAGGGTATAGCTTGAAATTCTGGAGAAAGTTCCAGTATGAGGTATGCTTTGGGGTCGATACCTCAAAATGCAATTTATGATCTAATCACCCTTGCCAGCCAGTAGAAAAAGAATGAAATTTACACTTATTATGAACAAATTCTCCTTGAAATACTCGAAAAAAATGCATTTCTATCATCAACAATTATCCTACCTCCAAGTTTTGTAAGCTATATGCAGCATACCCACCTTTCGGAACAGGTCTAATCATAAAAATAAATTCTTAGGAACTATTTGACTAAATATTTTCCTTATATATAAAGCAAAAAAATGAAACAGTACCACAGAAATATACGTAAATATGGTTACATACCCGGGTATATTATGGGTTCGTTTACGTAATTTATTTTATCCATTGACACAAGGGTTAAATCAATTCCTTTATTTTCATTATTCCTTCCAATGATTCAAATTTCGCTCTAGTGCGAATTCTACTAATTGGGTAACTTTTACTTCTATATACCTACCGCTTTTTCGTGCTGGCGTGATTTCAATTCTTCTTTTACTATCAACGTTGATTTTTAATTCAGGTAATTTTGTTACTTCTGATGATGCCAAGGCCTCAGTGATAGGCAGTTGATCAGACTGCACACTTGTGTCATTGGCTTCTTCTTCTTCTGTAGTATTAGTTTCTTTTTCTTTCTTCTTCATTGGGCGGGTTTTCATTTGTAATATTTTGATCTCTTTTAGATCTGATATATCAAGCTTTATTCTAAACAAGGCATCAGGTCCAGAATTTTCAGTTCCTTTGATATATTGGATTTTGAAATCAACATCTTCCAAATCTAACCGCATTCGGGTTAATTTCGATGTCGGATTCTTCATTCCGAACAAATATGCTAATGGGACCATAGACCTTACTATAAATGTTCGTCCATAAACATATGGTTTAAAATATGTTACAGCCCAATGTATGGCTGTTAGTTCTTTTCAATTGTTAATTTGTTGCTCTCTCCTTGTGTGGATGTTTTACTTGCGTATGCGATAGGTAGTTCTTGTCCATCAAAATTTTGGGATAGAATTGCACCACAGGCAGTGTTTGATGCGTCTGTCGATATAATGAATTCTTTATTAAAATCAGAGTCTTGTAATATTATGGGCGACATAAGCGCTGCTTTTAAAATATCGAAGGCTTTTTTGGTGAGTTTCTGACCATTCAAATATTGCCTTTTTTCGGAGCAGTCTATTTAAAGGTATTGCGGTATCTGTAAAGTTTGAAACAAAACGACGGTTGAAAAATCCTACGAAACGCCTGACTTCATCTGCGCTCTTGGGTATAGGATAATTTTTTCTATTGTCTAGTTACTGGATGAATATTTGAATTGCTTTCTTACAACGAAACATTTTGTGTATAAATTAGAATTATTCCTACAAATCACAATATAAGAAGTTTATTAATTATCCAGCCAAAAGAACTTTTGAAGCCTAAAGTTGGCCAATTCACATGAATCGTAGGAATCGCGATGATATCATAGATATTGTATACTATGATCTTTCTTTTTTTATATTTTACCATACCGTACCAACTGCGAATTTCCACAATTACTGACAAAATTGTAGTTCTTATGTATGGCGGGTGGACATTTTAGTTTTTACTTTAAAACTATTTTCACACAACAAATATTATTTGACGAATGTCATTTTCATAAATTGTGTCGAAATACCTTTAAAATGTGCTGCTTGGGATCTTTTATTTTTATGTTATCCTCTATAACAGGAAATATTTTATGTTACGACGCATAAAATAAAATTTTTGGTACAGAATAGGATTTTATGGAATTATTTTAAATATTAAATATCATAAAAAGATAAAATTTTACCAACAGAATAGGGCCTAACATCTCTTTTTCGACTCATTTTACGATGAAAATAGAATAAATTAAACTAGAGAAAATTTCCAATAATTTATGTACTAACTTTTTTGGTTTTTTTTTTTTTTTTACATCTACTCCAACATACGTAATTCGTATAAAACTATTTTACTTGCATTGAAAAACTGGTCTACTGAGGCCTATACAGTCTATCGCAGGTATAAAGGGACGCTGCCCCGCTGCCCTTTGACCATGGAGTGACGTTTGTATATTATTAAGAAAAATCTCTTGAACAGATATTCAATATACCCTTATTCGCCAATGTGTAAAAAACAACAGTGAACCACCACACCCTTATTCGCCAGTGTATAAAAAACAACGTGCTTGATTATTGAAAAATGTAGACATTTCTTCTTCAGAAAAAAATAAGCATACTATATTTCTCTTTGTCACACACATGCTGAATTTCATTAAAGTCTTTCTTTTGCATTCATTTTTTGATTTACTTTATTTTTTATTTTGTTTTTTAAATCAAGCCTCCTTTTTCTATTGAACAGTTGTTCAAGAGATTTCTCTTGTTAGTATACTGTGGTAGAAAATATGTGTAATCAAGGATCTTAGGTGCCATGTAGTATGAAGTTCGTAGTTACGTCGCAATGTAATGAATAACTTATGTTACTACGAAGTAATCTGCGTTGGAAGCTAAAGGGTTTTTCAATAAGAGGTGTTATTTTAATTAGCCCGCTATTTCGGTAGATCTCACTTTTGGAGCTGTCATTTTTTGACATTTGACAAGTAGAAACTACGCCATTAATAAAAATGGAACGATACACGATTCAACAATGCATTGTAATTATTAAAATTCACTATAAAAATGGTGAAAATGTGGCAGAGACGGTTCGTAAAACTCGAACATTTTTGGGTCGTCGTGAAGCACCTTGTCGGACCGCAATACAGAAATTGGTAGAAAAATTCGAGATGTCGGGACAAGTTAGTGATGTGAAGAATAAAACCCGTGCACGTCGCTCAAGAACAGCCGAGAATATTGCTGCTGTAGCCGAAAGTGTTGAAGAAAACCCAGGTTTGTCCATTCCTCGTCGTTCTTTGGAATTAGGCATTCCACAAACGTCATTACACCATATTTTGCATAAAGATTTGGGTCTTAAGGCTTATAAAGTTCAGTTAACGCAAGAAATCAAGCCGGCCGATCATCAAAAACGTCGAGTCTTTGCTGATTGGGTCCTTGAAATGCATGAAAATGATCCGGAATTCCATCGAAAACTCATCTTGAGTGATGAGGCCCATTTCCACCTCGATGGCTTCGTCAACAAGCAAAGTTGTCACATCTGGGGCTCGGAAAACCCAAGAGTTATTGTTGAAAAGCCTCTCTATCCTCAACGTATGACTGTTTGGTGCGGTTTATGGTCCCGCGGGGTTGGACCTTACTTTTTCGAAAATGAGGCTGGAGCAACAGTTACGGTGAATGGATTGCGCTATCGACAGATGATTAATGACTTTTTATGGCCGGAATTGGATGGTATTGATGTGGACAGCGTTTACTTTCAACAGGATGGCGCTACGTGCCATACAAGCAACGAAACCATTGATCTTTTACGGGAAAAGTTTCTGGACCGTGTTATCTCTCGAAGAGGTGATCACAATTGGCCACCGAGATCTTGTGACTTAACACCTTGCGACTTCTTCTTTTAGGGCCACGTGAAAGAGAAGGTCTACGCCAACAGCCCGGCGTCGATTCAAGACCTCAAAGATGGAATTCGTGAGGCTATCGAGGACATAGGGCAGCCACTTTGCGATTTGGTTATGGAAAATTTCATGAAAAGGATATGGTTCTGTAGACGTGGTCGTGGTGGTCATTTGGCTGATGTTATTTTCCATTATTAACGGCATACCCTCCTCTTTATAATGAAATAAAGATCCGATCATTTATCTCAAAAAATGGCATTTTTCTTTGCATATCAAAATAACACCTCTTATTGGAGAGCCCTTTACATCTACTCCAACATACGTAATTCGTATAAAAATATTTTACTTGCATTGAAAAACTGGTCTACTGAGGCCTATACAGTCTATCGCAGGTATAAAGGGACGCTGCCCCCATCCCCTTTGACCTTGGAGTGACGTTTGTATATTATTAAGAAAAATCTCTTGAACAGCTATTCAATATACCCTTATTCGCCAATGTGTAAAATACAACAGTGAACCGCCACACTCTTATTCGCCAGTGTATAAAAAACAACGTGAAAAATGTAAACATTTCTTCTTCAGAAAAAATAAGTATATTTCTCTTTGTCACACCCATGCTGAATTTCGTTAAAGTCTTTCTTTTGCATTCATTTTTTAATTTACTTTATTTTTTTTTTTTTTTTTTTTTTCAAATCACGCCTCTTTTTCTATTGAACAGTTGTTCAAGAGTTTTCTCTTGTTAGTATACTGTCGTAGAAAATATGTATAATCAAGGATCTCAGGTGCCATGTAGTATGAAGTTCGTAGTTACGTCGCAATGTAATAACCTATGGTACTACGAAGTAATCTGCGTTGGAAGCTAGTAACATCTGCATGCGAAAACTATGTGCTAATAAGGAAGAGTGGAGGCATCCACTAGGCAGATCTCCTATAGAGAAGCTTTAAGAGCAAATCTCCTATAGTGGATGGACGCAGCTAATAATAGCAGACCTTGTGTTTTAGATATATATAATTCAATATTCGAATAACTGATTGATTTATTCAGGTATTGCTACCTTATTTATATACAAAATTAGTTCAGTACTCATTAATACAATTTGCTCTTACCTCAAAATGTATATTTGTATTTTGTTACAATTATTCTTGATCATGACGCAAGCTTTGTTTTGAGTTCAAGCATTTCACTCAAGGTATTTAAAATGTAGTAATTCCGGCGTGAGCATAACTTGGGTTAGTAATATGTTCTTGTTGACATTCATTTTTATTATTGAATTGCAATGCGATGTTTTTTTTGTTTTTAGCTTTATGTTGTAATTGTTATTTTTACGAATATGTGCAATACTTATAACTTGGGTCATGTCACAATACTCTCGCCGCTTGGGGCCCCTTCTAGAGAACATCCGCCGACAAAATTCAAATATTCTACCTGCATCATCAGTACGTGTGTATTGTTCCACAGAGTGTCGTCCGCATTTTCGAAGCCGTGGCTTCTAAGGAAGCGAACTTTTTTTTTTGTGAAAATCTTTTGGAGGGACTGAAATCGATAGTGGTTCACGATCTGAGTCGAAAACCCTTCAACTTTGCCTAGAGGAAGCTATGTTACACCTTCTCATCCACAACTGCAATTCACTAGTACCCCAAAATTCTCATTCAGAGATCATTATCTGTTGTGCGCTGCTGAGATAAAGGAAGACGCGCTTGT
This sequence comes from Dioctria rufipes, assembly GCA_963924295.1. Classification (NCBI taxonomy): domain Eukaryota; kingdom Metazoa; phylum Arthropoda; class Insecta; order Diptera; family Asilidae; genus Dioctria; species Dioctria rufipes. The sequence goes on from OZ002741.1 coordinate 191,949,248, forward strand.
GCGGTCGTAATATTATTATAGCATGTGTAAATCATCAATGACAAACAGCATTGCAGAAAGTAAGTGAAAAGTATGTCGTTAAACAACTATAGATATGCGCATGCTTCAAAATCAGCATACAAATTTAATATTGACACGCTGCTGTCGCCGACAAAAGCAGAACAACGATAACGCTCGTTCGGAAACTATCAACAGATCCAGCAGTGGTAGGTATGAATTTCAACAAACTTCAGAGCGATGGGAAAGGAAAAAGGAAAAAAGTAAGAATGGGCTAATTCCTCGTACCCTACTTGAGCCCCCAGTTCCAGAAACCTTGTTGAAATTGATTTTTGGCAATGCAAAAAAGGATGTCGGGGAGCCTGTGGATGCAAAAAGGCTGGATTGCAGTGCTACGTTATTTGGGCGAATTACAATGGAACCTGTGATAAGTTCCACTACAAGATACCGATGAAGAGAAAGAAACGGAAGCTGCTTTCAAACAAACCTATGACAAAATCGAGGAAGAAGGTGATTACATCGAACTTGATAACCCTATCGCAGCAGATAACGTGGATCTGTGACTTTTCGCTCGGTTCTGAAGATGGTGAACTACAACACCTGTTCCATCAGGGATAGAGAAGCGGAGGAGAATCTACTACACTTTATATTAAATATTTTCATTGCAAAATGAGTAGCAAAAGAAATATTGTCAAAAACTGCTTTTGGGCGCCATTCTTTCAATATAGTTGCGCGAGCGGGTGGCAAGGATGCGAGGTAATAACGTAAAAATTCGAAAAGAGAACGTCGAAATCTATACAAATAGCAATTTTCAAAAACACCCGGAAAACTTATATTGGGTATCAAAAGCTGCTTAACACAAGCTAAGGTTAGACCTTGAGGAGTTAATATTGTTGCGAGCGTGGCCTTTAGGTTCGTTATTTAATACACAATATTAAATATTTAATATACAAGTTCTTTATTTAACTCTAATCTTAACAATTCACCAACTTTCAATTAATCAACTACACTTTACTTATTGCTTAATACTGTACTTTCAATTATCGCAATCTAATTACAACACTTCCGCACGTTATTACTTTCGCTTGTTAACACTGCAACGTCTGAGACAAGACTCTTTTTCTGGCTATGACAACTGTTATATTTATACCCTAGAAACTCTCCAGATTATTCTCGAGTGTTCTATTTTCCAGAATCTTCTTGACTGTTCTATTCATTCTATTCATTCTATTCCTGAACCTTCCTGTAGATACCATAATCAATTCTCCGAACCTAAAGTCGTTTACTTCTTCATTGCCAGTAGATGTCACCAGTTGTCTCTTTCTATTGCACGTAACACTGCCCCCTTCTTAAATTTGTTCGTCCCGAACAACAGGTGGTCCACGGTCTTGATGCTCGTAGTATTGACACAAGCGGTCCAAGTGAACAATTTTATGCTTGCCTCTTGTGCCACGCTGAATCCTGTATACCACATCATTAATTCTAGTTACTACTGAATACGGTCCTTCCCAGTGTTGTTGCAATTTTGGAGAAAGTCCCTTACGTGGTCTCGGATTATAGAGCCAAACAAGATCACCTTCATTAAATCCTGCGGAATTAGCACGTAGGTCATAGCGGGTCTTCATCCGATCAGTATTTGTTGCTAATTTCGTCCTCGTGGCCTCGTGCATATCAGCTAATTGTTGTTTGAGCTCCGATACGTAGTCTTCTGGTAACTTTTGTTCACCTCTGGGGGTACCGAATTTGAGGTCGCTAGGTAAACGCATCTCTCTTCCGAATATGACTTTAGCTGGGGTTTGTCCGGTAGTACTATGAATAGCTGATCTATAAGCCATTAGGAATATAGGAATGTGTCGATCCCAATCGCGTTGATGATAGTCAACTACTTTCTTTAGATTCTCGATCAATGTTCTGTTGAAGCGCTCTACCATGCCATCAGATTGTGGATGTAGAGGAGTTGTTCTAGTTTTTCTTATTCCCAACATTTTACACATCTCCTGGAAAGTCCGCGATTCGAAGTTCCGTCCTTGGTCCGAATGAAGTTCGTGAGGCACTCCAAACCTACTGACCCAATTCGTTATTATTTGTTCCGCAACTGTGGCTGCCTCTTGATTAGGGATTGCATAAGCTTCAGGCCATTCACTGAAATAGTCAATGGCAACTAAAATATAACGGTTACCGCCATCCGTTTCAGGAAAAGGTCCAGCGATGTCTACAGCTATCCTTTCAAAGGAGGCTCCGACATTATACTTATGCATTTCACCTCTGCTTCTGTGTTGCGGCCCTTTGCAAGCAGCGCAGACAGTGCATTTGCGGCACCACTCCTCCACATCTTCTCGCATATGTAGCCATTTGTTCTTAACAAGATCTGTTCTAATTATTGATCTTGCAGCTCCAGTATCGATAGTGACTGCGCAGTCATTTTTTCCTACACTTCCATATATAACAAGACTGCTATTATTTCTCTGCAACTGGCCTACTTGAATGATGACTTCGGGGCTGCCGATTCCACCAACCAACTTCTGCCCCACAAAGTTGGTTTTTACTAGTTTTCCGACTGCTCAACAGGAGAGCTGATGCGACTAGTCGCTGCTTGATATCTAGTCTCTCCACGAATAGCTTGTTCGCTGGCTCGACATCTTTGACATTCTTCTTTCCCTTCTTCTTCAGGTGATTCCAATCTTCGACATTTTCTGCAGTCTCTTTGAAGGTGCCCTGATCTATTGCAATTCCAGCATCGAAGGACACCACGTGAAGGCGTGCTCTGTGATGATTGCACTCTGTTACAAGTACATTCTTCCACTGAAATTTCTCTTACTCGTACTGCACTCCGTGAATCTTGTCTGGCGGATTCATACGCTAATGCATAGGCTAGTGCTTCTGCTGTTGACTTCTTCCCTGCTATCCTTAATGCATGTTGTAAGTTTTGATCTGCAATAGCGTTCACAAATGCCTCCGTCGCCACTTCATTCAGGAAACCAGCATTCACGGTGGAGTATGAAAGATGAGCTAATCTTTCTACATCTGCCTGCAGTTGTTGTAGTGATTCGCCATGTTTTTGAATCCTATTGCGCAACTGTAGACGATACACTTGCTGCATGTGCTCATCTCCGTAACGTAATTCTATCGCCTGAATGTATTCACGTTGCTTTTCAATCGGTACCGTTTGTAAGAGCTCTGACGCTGGAGCTCGAAGTGCTAACACCAGAGCTATAGCTTTGTCTTCTTCATTCCATCCATTTACCTCTGAAGCTGCCTCGAATTGTCTCTTCAAGATATGCCAGGAATTTTGTCCATCAAATATTGGGGGTTTCATTCTACCTGTGCTGGATATTTCAGCTGCTACGTTTAGAGGCTGACGATTCTTTATTCTTTCTAGATCTGCTTTAAAACTGTCAAGCTGCTCGGTGACTTTTTGTTGAGATTCCGCCACTTCCTGCTCGATTCCTTCAATTTTTAAATTTTGTTCGTCTAACGAGTTTTTCAGGAAAGTCTTCTGTTCCTCCAAACGAGTTTCTAGACAATTCTCCAGAGAACTCTTTTGTTCGTCCAAGCGGGTTTCCATAGATTTCTTCTGCTCATCTAACCGGGATTCTAGAGAATTCGTTTGCTCATCTAAGCGGGATTCCAGAGAATTCTTTTGTTCAACGAAAGCATTCTTTTGCTCATCTAAACGGGATTCCAGAGAATTCAATTATGTGCAAAATCAATTTTAGGAGAATTAATTCTCTTTAAAAATTTTCAATTTCTTTGAACTGCAAATTTTCATTTTCGTCTTAAATTGTCGCATGTTGGGTTTCTGTCTTTTACCCTAGATGTCTCTAATGTAACTTGTAGTCTAGGTCTAAGCTAATTTTATATGCATTTTAATACTTTCAGGACACAAACCTACGTATAGTAAGTTTTATTGCCTACAGGTTCGCTGGTATCTAAATTGAAATTTTTGCTGAGTACTATCCTCTTAATGGAGGTTTAGTAAAAGTATGTAGTTAAATTTATCTTTTTGTTAATACTTTCCATAATAATACACAGAAAATTTAAATTTTTGGATGGAAAATTTGAGAAAATGTAACGACATTTCGAAAGTAACATCGTTGAATGTCTTGTTACTATTACTAATTGCTACAACTTAAATTTGAAAACAAAAAGTTATTTTTCGTTTTTTTTTCTATATTTGGTACATTGATGTATACCTACTTAATAGAACTATGAATAAAATTATAGTGTCTGCAATATTAATCGCAAATGCACTTAAAATCTACCACGCTTGTTTCGACCTATCTACTACACTTTATATATTGAAATTGACCACATTTGTATGCACCGCACTCTCGTCAGTGAGTCTTAGATTCGCGTGATAACGAAACAAAACCCTTACAGCCTACCATGAAAGCTTACTCACCCACTAATGGGCAGTAGGGACCAGGCTTACTGCAGACCCCTGATTTAGATGCTCGTTATCCAAATTCAGAGCAGATAGTCATCCGCAGCGAAAACTCGGCATGTTGGTCTCCAGGATTCCTTTCTTCCACACATGGGCTTTAAAAAAAAAGTAAAATTAAGTTCGAAAATGGAACAAATCGGGTTACTCCTTCGTAGGGTTGCCATGCAAGAATTTCGTTCTTCACTGCATATTTGGACATTATCTAAGAACGCGTCAACGTAGAGAGCTGAAATTTTATACATAGTGTTTTCATAAAACTAGTAAATATAATTTCACTAATAGGCTAAATTGGGCATACTCTTCTTGGTGTTGCCATATAAAAATTTATGTTTTTTACATATACTATGAAAACGATCAGTCCTATGCGGTTGTAATGTACTGAAAAGTTCTTCAGAATATGAAATCTTATAACATTGCTTTTAATCTGTTCGACAAACCGTTAATAGAAAAACCACTTCAAAAATCAAACTTACACAGATGGGTGAACATACGAAGTGACATACGAGTATTCATCTAGGGTATCATAAGAATTGGCCTTAGACCAATTATAGCTTATTTTTATACCCTAGATGAAATCATAGGGGTATACTAAGTTTGTCATTCCGTTTGTAACACCTCGAAATAATGATGGTAGAGCAAAATGGATTGGACACCCATTCATAATATTAAAAGTTATTTCGATTTTTGCATGTCCGTCCGTCCGTCTGTCCGTCCGTCCGTCTGTCCGTCCGTCCGTCCGTCCGTCTGTGCGCACGATAACTCGAGAACGCGTATACTTAGAGAGCTGAAATTTTGTACACAGACTTTAAAAAAACAAGTAAAATTAAGTTCGAAAATGAGCCAAATCGGGCAACTCCTTCGTGGGGTTGCCATATAAAAATTTCGTTTTCCGCTATATATTTGGACACTGCCTGAGAACGCGTCGACCTAGAGAGCTGAAATTTCGCACGTGATGTTTTTACTACATTAGCAAATAAAATGTCAAAAATGGACTAAATCGGGCAACTCCTTCTTGGTGTTGCCATATAAAAATTTCGGTTTTTTACGTATACTTTGAAAACGATCAGTCCAAGACATTTTTATTGTACTAAGAACTTCTGCAGAATACGAAATCCTATAAAATTGGTTATTACCATTTTTTCTGTGCGACAAACTGTTCTAGAAATATATGCGAAAAACAACTTCAAAATCAATACTTGAATAGATCAGTGACCATACGAAATTTAATACGGGCATTCATCTAGGGTATCATAAGAATTGGTCTTAGACCAATTCTAGCTTTTTTACTTGTTTTGTTTTGAATTATTACCCTCGTTTCGATAATAATGACAATTTATTTATATACTGTCACAAAATAAACATTTCCCCCACCAGAACTACTGGGTTATACCATTGAATAAATAACTAATTTATAAGGAAGCGGGGTATCGTACGAATGATAGTCGGACCTAAACTAAATTAGTTTTTTTTTTTACGTATTGAATAAAACAATGGGTTTAATGACCTTGTGAACGTTTATTTATTTTAGTTTTTTGCCTATATTTCGGTCCTTTTTTTGGGCCAACCTCAGGACATACAATATTGCAATAAAGTATTTCATCATCATGGGCGCTTATGGCTATTATTATAGGATACTGTGTATTTACATACAATTAGCTTTTCCTTACATATTTAAATTAATTTTTATATCAATATTTCACATGAATCTAAGTAAAAAATTAACACAGTCAATAAATAGCTAACACTGCAATAAAAATAAAAATAATAGGTACATATATGAAAATAAATTAAATAAATAAATTAACAGACAATCTTTGATACGTCGTCAGTATACTAAATGTGTTGTCAGTTGATTCCGTGCCTTTTCTTTGTGTGTATTAATGCGGTGTTTATACTGGTGGTTTATATATGATGTGTCAACTTTAAAATTGACTACCTCTGGTTTGCCGTATTGTATATAATATGTTTTTCCTCCTTTTCCAGTATTTTTCCTTATTAAGAATTCTCACATTATCAAAATTAAATTTATGTAGCTCTTCCATCGCAAGTTGAAGGCATGCTGTCTTGTATTATCTAGGTGCTTGATTATCGATGCATCGCGCAGCTGACTTGAAGTCGTTTTTGTGCATCCTTATCCTGGTTTTAATATCTCTACCTGTCTTACCTATGTATGTGCGTCCGCATTCACAATCCACTTTATACACTACACCGCAGCAAGGTGGATCTATTTTTGTTTTGATGTTACTAAAGAGGTTACCTAATTTCTATGTTGGTTTTAGACCAAGACTGATGTTGCTGTTAGTATTCCTCAATTTGCTTGTAATATTCTCTGTTACGTTGGCGATGTATGTGAATCGTTTGTATATGATCGTTTTTTTTTTTTTTTTTCATTTTCAAGCATATCCTGTTCGTTGTTTTCTGCCAATGTTTACTTTTTGTATTTAACTTTATTTATGATATATGTGATTATATGCGAGGGATAATTATTGTCATGACGTATTAAGGATAACGATAATCTCGTAATTTTTAGTGTGTAGGTGATTATCACTTAATCTCATGATTCTGTTGGCTAGAAAATATCCTATGCTCTGTATCATTTTATTGGGATGCATAGAAAGATAGCTTAGACGCCAATGGTTTCATGTACCAATCTACTTCTATGTTACTTTTTTTCTTTTAAGTATCAAGCCTAAAAAATTTATCTTGCCATCTACTTCACGTTTCTGAAAATAAATATTTTACAATTCCGGAAATTCAAAAAAAAACTTTTTGATATTTAATCATTCTAACAAATATTAGAAATTTTAAATTTTGTTATTTGGGAAGCTTGTGGTGTATAGTGTTATTGAGATCAGTGATTTGTGAAATACAAAAGTTTAAATCATGTCCGATTTGTTAATTAGAGAAATGTCAGAAGGATTCTTCTCTTCAATGGCAGTCTTATTTCCTTTTACCTAAAGAAAGGGAAGCGCTAGCGATTTGTTTGTTTTACATAGCAATTTGAATTATAAAAAAAAGTCCCCTTTGAAAATGACACTATTTCATTACCGCCATGACGAAATGAATACAAACACAGCACACTAATACATTTCGCTGAGTGGTCTACGTTTTCATCCGATATGCCGTTTTCTTATTAGTTATTTATTCAATGGGTTATACTTTTATATTCACTCTATATCCGCACAATCTGATCTCTCGAGAAAAAGAGAACTTTTCGTGTCGATTTTGTATTGTTCTTGAAACTTTTTGTTATTTTGGTTTGGATGGTAATTTGCTATTAAAATACTGCCTTTTTAGCAAATACCTTTCATATTGTGATTAACGTATAAAACTTCAATTTTTTTGGAGGGTTCCGTCCATACACGGTATTAGATTCTGTAATTTATGTTTATCCTTTATATTTATTAGGTATTCGTTCTCTTTACCCTAGTAACCTCAATTCCGATGTCCTCACATTTTCCAAACTATACTACAAAAATATTGGACGGAATTTCAATATTTAACCAAAAAATTCCAACACAGAACGATGTCTTTACGTGTTCCGATGTTTGACCAAACTCTATTTTGACATTCCTAGGAAAATCTAGCGAATTTCCGTAGAAATTTTATATGAGATAAGAACTGTAAAAACAGTGGACAATTGTGGACAAAACTATTCTTTGATTTGTCCATTATTTTTCTGAAAAATTCCTTATATGAAAATATATGGAGAAAGTGTGGACTACTGCAGAAAAAGTAGAAATTGAAATCATCACTTTGTCCAAAGAAATCTCCATTCTTTTTTCTTCATTGGAAAAACAGCGGACAACTACTGTACAAAATTTTTGATAAACTTGCTGGTCTTTTTATTTTATAAACTTTATCAACTTTTTTTTTTTTTTTTTTAAGGAAAAGTGTGGATTAACAGTGAAATTGAAAATTCTGGACATGTTATGGAAATGCTATGGATATTCTTCAGAATGAGTGCACTGTATTCAGGCTTTATCCATTCAATTTCCACTGTAACAGTGGAACTGAAAAATTTGGACATGCCATGGATATTCTTCAGAATGGTTCTGCACTATATCCAGGCGTTATCCAATGAAATTCCAATGTTTTATTGTTTCTAGGAAAAATTATTTAGGGTTTTGGTATGGAACTGCATGGTGTCGTGAGACGTGAAATCATTTGCATTTAGTGTTGTGTAGGCTAAAAGACTCCAGAAATAAAATAATAAACAGGAAAAGAATAAAGTAAGATGTAAATTAAGTTATTTTATTACTTTTAAGCAAAAAACTTTTTCGTTCACAGAGAAACTGAAAGAAAAATACCCAGCATTGCATAAATTTAAGATTTCTTTTTTCTTTCTTTTTACAACTGAATTGTTTTGTTTTGTTTTAATGAATTTCTAAAAAATAAATATTAATTTTTTAACACTATATCTTTAAAATGATTTTTATTTATTGTAGCAGAATATCCGGAAAAACCTAATAAATTTCCAAATATATTATTCTTATAATTTCTAAAGAATTTCTGTAGAATAATTCTGCAGAATATCCAAACAAACTCTCCATAGAGTATCCGCGGAAGATATCTGATAAGTTTCCAAAGACATTGTCCTTATTATTTCTGAAGAAATTCCTTGGAATAATGACGACATACTTTGCTCGGACAGCGTAACTTTTGCCCCGTGACAATCCCATAATATTCCTTTGACATTCTTGGGAATATTCCATAGAACTGATTCTTCAGACAGGAAAATTTCCTAAGAACATCTGTTGAACGTCCTAGGACTTGGTTACTAGGGTATATTATAAATAATCAAGAGATTCTATTTCCATTTATAAGTATAAGTATAGGTTAAATCATTATTATTCTTTTTCCAGTCAGCTTGCAATTTTACAAAGATATATTGTCTTTGTTATATTTATAATTTATTAAATTTGTTTATTTTCATTATATACTTATTCGCATTATTGTCGTATAATCATATTTTTATGTGTCTGTCTAACTTTTAATATTGTTTTATGAAGGAATCCTGCACAGTACTCCTAATTAAATGTTCTTATGTGAAAATAGATCTTAAGTTATCATTAAAATTCAAGCTTAGATATTTAGGTTTATTTAAAATTTCCGGTACAACAAAATTACTAAAATTTAAGTTATAGAATTCAATACTTTAAAAAATTTAATTCTACGTTATACAATTAATGGAATGAGATAATATAATCATATAAATCTTTAACTTAATAATAGAATCATCATTTCGAAATACAATTCAATACTTTATTTGACACTTCAATCTTTGGCTACATATGTATATGTATATAGATATAGTATAATACGTTTCACATAATCAGGTCAGCTTTTATTTTCAATCTACAATTTTAAATCCATTTTACGGTATGTATTGACCATTGTACAGATTAATTAGGAACTTTTCCGCTACAGTGGTATACCCAATTGAGCTGCGCAAGTATTAATAAAATACTGCAGCCGACTCCGGGAAGGTCGGGCAGTTAATGCTTCTAAAGGAATATCTGCACTATCGCTAGATTAAATTAAAATTAGAGAGAACTCGTTAGTGTAGTTTATTTCCTCAAACTCAATTTACTGTTGGGCACCTAACTAACCGGCAACAAGAAAATCCAGAAAAATTGTAAATATTTTTGCTATCATACATACATATATACATGTATAATTTGGGTATACTTTTATAAAGTATACTTTATATATGAATGGTGAGGTGGGGGTGACCTGCCATAATTGAGTTTCTTTGGGAGGTGATTAAGAACTAGCCACACTCCTGTTTCTCCTTGATTTCAGGAAGAGAATTTTTAACATCGTATTTAACACGTTCTATTAAAAATGTTTGTTAACAATTTTCTTTAAGGGTAAGTGATTTAAGAAAAAGCCATTTAAAGCTGGCAAAGGTCAAAGTTAGTTACCCCAGCGTAGTAGAACAAAATAAATATGTTTGTACCTTTTATACGCTTGACCCACATCAATACTAGTCATTTTTAGAGCCGTGTCTTCACCACTATATGACTGAAAAAATCAAAAATCAAAACGAGAAAACTAATAAATATTCCGATTGAAGCGCAAAAGCACGAAATATAGTTTCATCTAATTTGATACGCATATAATTATTTTATTAGGTATATGTAGTTTTATTCCCAAACCAATTCACTGCACTCCCCCCCCCCCCTGTACCTACAATACATAAATTATTTATGTACTCTTTAATTAATTAATTATTTCTTTAACGACGTGACTGACTTCTACGCTTCCTAAACCCTGCACTGTGGGTCAAAAGAACGTGTGACTGGTATGAATAATTAAGGGAAAACTTGACAGTTGCCTATAATACTTTGCTCCTGTTATTAACTATTATGGAAACTAATGATTTTTGGAAATTATTCCGAAAGCTCACTGAGGTGACTAAGCAAATTTCCGTTTGGATGATTATTGCTTTAAAGGGATAATTACCTTCATTAAAATTCCTAGGAAGTATTATTTAGGGCTACAGTTTAATTAGTAAAATCAATACAATTGAACACATCTCTAAAGTGTATCCAGCGAAGGGCAGTTTAGTTTAACTTGATATTGAATATTGATTCGTAACTGTTTCCATATCTGATGATCGTCCGGATAGAAGTACAATTACAACTTTTAATTGATATAAATTAAAGTTACCAATTAATTACTGTATTAATTGTAGAGGTGTGATAATTGTAATTGAAAAATCTCGCTATGACGGGGAGGTAAAGAAGCATTCATTCAAAGCACTTTTTAAGATCCAATCATGTGCTGTAATTAAATATTCTCAAGGTAATTTATGTACACGGCTAACATCCTGCAGGCTTCTCTCTGAAATTGTGATTGGTAACAAACCATGCACTTAATTTTACTTAAGTAAATAATTTATTCATTCGATACAAACTGAATAATGTAAACATTTTCACGCTGTACTATGGCTCAGCTCAGTCTAGGAGAAAAGCGGGCGATGTCAGGGATCAGAGTATCTAATAAAGAATCTAATCCCTTTGTATACCCATTCCCATACAGTAGTAGAATGGAAGTTACATGCGGTAATGAATTTATTACTATGATAACGACAGCAGCATTTCTGACAGTCTCTATAACCCATGCCTGCTTTTTGTCATTAATAATGAAATAGTTTCGGGTGAACATAGCCAACATGTTATGAATAATGAAAGCAAAATTAGTGGGAATTTTGTTGTATCTTACTGCAGTTCAACCCAGCTCGTCAACTTCATTCTCATCTCATATATGTATGATGTTGGCTCTGCGGCTGGGAAGATGTAAGCAGAAAGCTAATTTGAATTTGCTTTTCATATCTGTAATGCGGATCATTTCTGATTTGCTTTTTAGAGAGGATCTGAGTTATGTGTTTACAAGCATTAAAATTAGTAGTATATCCTATTCACGAAAGTACCAATTTGAATGTACTGATAAATTACCAGCCAGCAGCTTCATGTTTTATAATAAATCTATATACATAGATATAAGTACACAAAACTATTTTCTAGTGTACATTTTCTACTTTCTTTCTGTTAAATGCAAAAAAGCCTACTAGAGTAACCAGAATAATTAGAAAATTGCAGGCAAAATACAATCCAACTACCGCAGAAGTAAGAAGGAACTCAAGTTTTATGGCTCATATTTTACGAAAATATATGAAAAAATCGCACAAACTAATTCTATCAGTAATTTGTTATGAAATGTAAACTTTTTCGCTTCCCTTCAATCTTTGAGATATAACTATATATGTACAAGCGTGATTTTGAATTGGTTGTCTTAAATTAAACAGGAGCTAGCCTGAAGTGCTACGGACAGAAATTTGTATAGGAAGGGATTTATGATTTTGGAAACTTTTTCTCCCAGCACCCCGTAACTTCCTTATTATACAAGCTATGAAGGAGGAGATTTTTAACTCTTTTGCATTTGCACATTTGAAAAGACCTGACACAGTGGTCCACAGCACGGTACAAGAGATAACGATCCAGCTGAATTCATTCGCTTCAGCTGAATTCATTCCCTCCAGCTGAAGTCATGTTGGAATCTTTATTTTCTGCGTTAGTAGCCCGAGTTTCTACCCATCCCCAAGTTTATTTTCTGCAAAGTCACTTCTGTCTCTAAGATTATATAAAACTGCCCTGATATTAGCTTGAATATCATATCTGTTATAGGTATCATTATCACATCCCTAATACTCTGAAAGACCACCTTTAACCGCTCAACTCAGTCTGATAAAGTAATGATTGAAAGCATTATATAATAAGTATATTTCGTCATTTCAATGCCAAAAAAATCATAACTCTCGAACCAAAATTCATAGGAGCTACTTACCACTGGAATTAAATATACAAAAAATGTTTGAAAAGAATTAAAGGATAAAAGAAATTACATGAAGGAGATTTCTCGTCTAATAGACTGAAATTTATTGAAAATAATTTCAATAAATTTACAAAATGCATTTTAAGTGCAAAAAAATATTGAACTTTTCGACCCAGCGATCAGAGAGGTCTCATCGGTATGGTTATCTCTGATCGCCTACCATAGAAAAGAAAAAGAAAAAGAAAACCTTAGAAATTTATCTAAACCGGAGGAAATTCTCAGACTGGCACCATTATAAAATGCTGAGTAAGAAAGTTTCATTTAATAATAAACATTGTATAAAATTTCCAGCAAAATCAACCTAAGTCAAAGCTGTCTGTACACGAATATTGGTCGGATGGTAAAAGCATCTAGAAAAAATAGAATCATATCATCCTTGGAGTACAATAATTAATTAAGCTTAGCGATGGTTGGCATAGCTTTGACCATAAAGTAGAATCAAAAATTTTCCAATGAGAGACAAGCAACCTTTTAAATTTCGTCCAAGATACTACAATACAAAAATATTGCAGATACAGTGTAGAGTTATAAGTTAGCAAAACTTTTTCAGGCAATTGTATTGAAAAAAAAAATCTAAAAAAAATTCTTTTCTGTTTCTGAAAACATAAAATAATAAATAATTATAATTATAAATAAAAAAAGATAAAACATTTACGATTGAAAACATTCCATGTATCTAAAAACAAACAAAAAAGAAGATCTTGAAAAACTGATAAAAGTTTTCATGATTCCTAATAATGTAAAAGTATGGACAAACTAATACCTACAAACATTGTGCAAGTAAAACAAAAATCTGCAGCGCTTTGCTCAAATAAAAAATCGACGATGCCTCAATGATGCCTCGACTAGCTAATGTAACCCAAGGGTAAACCAGAACAAACATTTGCAACCTTTCGCACGAATATAAAATCAACGATGCCTCGATCTGATGTAGGAAAGGCCTTAATTTTTTCCTAGAAAATTACTGGAAATTTTTCTTAGAATTTTTATATATTATTGGAGGCCGACAACGGGTGCTTGGCATGGACTACTATAATCCGCGCCAAGATAAATGAGCTATCAAGATCAGGAAAATTTCAGTTTGAGGTTGCCGCTTTATCAATTTAACCTGAATTAACCTAAATTTTTTAGTTGCTCCATTTAACTTAAGTTATTTTATTGATTTTCTACAAGATCAGATAAATTTCATCCTCCCAAACAAGTCTTATGTCGTGTTACTTAAGTTAAAGAGCTTGTTTACAAATAAATTTGCTTATTTTAATCAGTTATATGCCGATATTCTTACTGCACATATCCCTGAATAAACTTTAAATTCTGTTCTTTGCCAAAATCTCTTGGAAATTTATTGTTGAAGCTTTTTGATTCTAAAAGATTTCCGTTTAAGATATTTCTCTAGGTCCACAAAAATAGAAGTATTCAATAAATATAAATATATATAAAAATTTTCACTTTTAAAATTAAAGCTTTCCATTAAAGCGAAAGAGTTTTAATTTAGACACAAGCCACATAGGATATTTGAGCTGTTATTCATTACGCACTTTATTTGAGACACAAGCCAAACTTGTCTGAAATTACATTTAAAACTTCTGTGACGAAATTTACTTATAATAATTAATTTTTTACAAGAATGAAAGAAAAGAAAATATTATGAAGTCTTATATATTAAAATTACAAGAAAATACAATATTAATTCAAAAATAACAAAATCTGATTGTTTTTACGGGCAATGCCCTCTGAAAGATCTTTTATCATTGGGAAAATACAAAATAGTACAAACTTATAAATTTTCCTTTGGTAACCTTGATAGTGCATAGGTGGCCTTTCTTCATTAGAAAGGGTCTTATCATTTTTTGTAATTATTTTACTTAGGTAGGCTGAATACCTATCAAAGCTTGAAGACGGGCCTGGACAGTTATTATAATCCATAAACGATGAAGGATTGGAGCAATCAGATGGGTCATAGTTTCTGTGACAAAAAAAAAGAATCATACAAACAAAAAAACTGAATATCTAAATAATGTTAACGTACCTTCTTTATTACAATTTTCACTGGAGATTTCATTTTGAATAGCTTGGTTTATTTCCATTTGACCACCAGGAATATTCATTATATTCTCATTTTGATTGTGTGTTACTTCAGACCCATCCACAGGTAGCGTATTTTCTTTAATTCTCACAAGTTCATTATTAGTGCCAACTTCATATGTGCCTTCGATATGAATTGGTCCTTGTGGATTTTTAGTACCTATATTTTGAGCTTGTTGGCCTGCATTGCAGTTTATAGCGGTATCTTTTTCACCTATTATAACATCAATAACAGAGGCCTCAATGTTGTTCTTCAAAATGTTGTCTTTAAGACAAAATAAACCTTTTTTTTAACAGTTAGTAAAATCACAGATTATTTGTGGTTCACCCAGATTTTCCAAATCACTTTGGGTAATCTACTGCGTCCGGATTAAATTGATATATACCACATTTCTTGAAAGCGTTCTTAACAATTTCCTTCCAATCAGATTTATCTAAAACCGTTTCCAAGATCTCACTAAAATTTGTCTTGGTTACTGCCCGCCCAATATTTCCCTGACGGTCCTTTTGTAGTCAGACTTGCTGGCTGGAGGATGTGCGTTGTATTAGGAGGAGTACAAAATTATTGCATTGTTGCTGCAAAGTTCGCTCAACTCCACTAAAAATAAAAGTGGACGCCTGATATTATTCCTATTCAGTCACTCGTGGAAACCATTACCAACATACTCATCCATCCCGTTTCAGATCTGCCAAGTATCCAATCGTCCGACATACTGTTCACTACTTTTGCAGGTGGTCGAACGTACGGAAATACTACCATTGGTGGCAATGTTTCACCACTTGCCGCAAAGCTTAAAAGGACGGTTAGGGTTTCTTTCTCATTTCCCTGTGTAACTTGGAATACATTGCGGTAAGGCTAACTCCGGCTGTCTTTTAGGGAAAGAATAATACCATTTTTTCCCTGGCCTGTTATCTTTAAAAGGTCTCGTTCTGTTTTCTTCCCTAATAATTTTTTCAACAACATTTAGTAGTTCCTCCTGTTTTAGAGGACATCCGCATTTAGCCATTTTTATTAGCCAATCTACTAATTTATCTTCCTCTTCTTGAGAGAGGGCAGTTTTTGGAGCCATTTTTCCAACTCCATCAGCAATCCTGCCAGTAATTCCAGAAGAGTAATTTTTGGAACACCATACTCCCTACTTGCCTGCCGGATCCCAATTTTTCCCTCTCTAATTAATTTTAGAGCCTCTGTTAGCGCAGATTCGCTATACCGATAAATCGCACGTTTCATATATTTCAAAATAAATTGAAATTAAACAAAAAAACATTTTAATTTTGTGATTGAAACGGAGTGTGGTCGAATAAAGGAAAAAACTGAATTAAGTATTTCCTATTTTCGACCACATCATAAAAAGATTGTCGACTACTGGAAATGCGACGTATTTTATAAATTCTTTATGGAAAATGGCACTTTATGCATTTAGTCTTCAAATTTAATTAGTTTAACGTAGAAATAAAAAAAAAATGTAATTAGTTTCCTATGCTCGTCCATCTGTGGTCGAACTTAGGGGGCTAAGCAAATTATGGGTTTCCTTTTCCAACCACACAATAACAGCTGATAATACTACAAAATAAGTAAAAATTCAATAGCTTTCATATAAATTATAGCATATTTATCAGTACAACAATGTTTTTATAGTACTTACCTAAATATTTATTTAAAAAAACAAAAAACAAAAACTGTTTTCCAACACTAAACTCACTAAATATTTAGCTCTAATTTATCTCGTGACACACTCAATACAAATCTCCGGCAGAGTCATGTGAATTGGACGTTGACATTACACAATAGTAGTAGTAAAATTCTGTTTGAAGTGACTCAGTAAGAAATTCATAGAACCAAAAATTACACTGTTGGTAAAAAAAAGTATGCTATGTACTAATTATTTTCGCTCGAGTAGTCGATCACTGAAGTGGAGATGGTCGGACTAATGCAACTCTACCCTACAATACTTTCACATGTGCCGTTGTCGGCCTCCAATAATGCATAAAAAATCTAAGAAAAACAATTTCCAGTAAATTTCTACGAAGAACTTGAGGCCATCGGTGCATCAGGTCGAAGCATTGCATCGTTAATTTTATATTGGAGCGTGGCATTGCTGACTTACCCAATGCTTACATCAGCAAGTCGGGGCATCATTGAGGCATTGTCGATTTTATATTTAGGCATAGGGTTTCAGATTTTTGTTCTACTTTCCCAGTCTTTGTAGTTATTAGTTTGTCTATAACAAAGGACTTTCATTTATCCTTGAAAGAAACATGAAAGAATCAGAAGAAAATATGTAGAAGGAGGCATCCTTACTTTTCTTCGAAAAACCTTTCTTCAAAAAACTTTTCTTGAAAATACTGCTACGAGCGTGTCCTTAGTTCGTTATTCAAAATACTATATATCAAATATTTTTCACACGTTCTCTTTATTTCAATTAACTATTCACTTTTATAAGTTCACAAACAATTACCAATCCACTCGAATTTAATTAACGCTAGTACTGTATTTCGAACTACCGCAATCTATTTAGAACGCCCGTTATATACTATCATTTGTAAACACTGCACTGTCTAAGACAAAACTCACCTGCTGTATTTATACTCAAGTCCTGTATTCATACTCTTCAAATTGTACAGAATCTTCCCGGTGATTTCATTCCAGAACCTTCCCAATGATTCCATTCATGAATCATCCATTCTCCGAACTTTAAGTTGTGTACTCTCCGCATTTCATAACTTATCTTACGCGAACTTTTTATTTACAGTATTACACGTAACATTTCTACTCGAAACTTTTCTTCAATGTTATTTTTTTATAACAAATTGTTCACTTTCACTCTTAGCGCTATCCGAGGCCCCAAGGACGAGAACGTAGTGAATTTCTGGCCCCATGTTTTTATTCATTTTTCTTTTTTTTTTTATTTAACCCTTAGCTACCTACGAGCGGTCACCATGACCGCACCGACTTTTCGAATTGGAATTTTTCGGCTTGTGTGTCACGTACGTCAGTGTGCTTCCATGTACCTTTTCTACACTTCATCCAGTATCGCCGTTGCCCTTGCCGAGTGTGAACGTGCGCGCTTGTGACTTAGGTAGGTAAAAATGTTCCGTCAGCGGTCTGTGTGACCGCATGTAGGTGGCTGCGTAATTTTTTTGTGTTACATTATTTTTATGGTTTTAGGGCAAACATGAATAACAACGAAGAAAATGTGAAAAGTTGGTTGGACGAAAAGCTGTCAGATGAGTAAGAGATGCCGAATGAGGATTGCAGTGATGTGGAAACAGATGTGTCTGCTGCTTATGTGCTCCACGAGGACCGTGAATCTGATTCTGAAGTAGATGGCTCCTCAGAAGAAGAAACCGATCAGATTCAGCCACAAAGTACGCGTTCAGGTTTTCTTGAGTAATGGTCTTGCGAAGATGAGGTTCCACTTGCGCAGTTGCAATCTCAACCAGGGAATAAAAACTATTTTGGTAAGAATCGCTTTCGTTGGTCATCTCAGCCTAACATCCGTCGTGGACGAATAGCGCAGCATAATATTGTACAGCAAATACAGAGACTAAAACCTGCGTACCGTAATGTTTTGAACACTTTTACCACGCCTCTTGATGTTTGGAGCCTCTTTTGTACTAATGAGATGCTCAACAAAATAGTACTGCAAACCAATGAAAAGATACGAAAGATAAGACCAGCGTATAAGAACCAAACATGTGTTCAAGATCTAATAGAGCTAAAAGCGTTTATAGGGATTTTATTTTATTCTGCTATATTCAAGGAAAATCACACTCACTACTCTTCTTGTATCGTTGTATCATGAGTAAGAATAGACTAGAAGTCCTATTGAATACTATTCGGTTTGATGATGCAGAAAGTCGAGATCTGCGCCTATTTCCGAGGTCTTCGAATCTTTTAGACAACAATGTCTCAAAGTTTATACGATTAGAACGTGTGATTGCGTAGACGAAATGCTATTGGCTTTTCGAGGTCATTGCAAATTCAAGATGTATATGCCAAAAAAACCAGCCAAATACGGCTTGAAATTAATGTGCTTAACAGATGGGAAAAACGGCTACCTTGTCGATGCCTACATTTACCTAGGCAAAAATTCAGATGGACTAAATTTGACCCAAGTACAAAACCGATTGTCGAAACCTACTCAGGCAGTTCTGCGCTTAGTTCAATCAATAGAAGGATCCAACAGGGATATCACCGCTGATAACTGGTTCTGTGCCATACAACTTGTTACTGCGCTAAAAGAGAAACAGCTAACTCTTGTTGGTACTTTAAAAAAAAATAAGCTGGAAATACCGCCTGAATTTAAGGCGTCCAGATATCGATCAGTTGGGTCGTCAACTTTTGGTTTTACCGGCGACATAACCCTATCGTCTTTTGTTCCGAAGAAAAATAAGGCAGTCATTACAATATCAAGTATGCACCACACAGAGAGCATTGATCAAAGCACCAAAAACCTGAGATAATCTTGTACTACAATGAAACGAAAATCGGAGTTGATTTACTTGATTAAAGGTGTTCAAATTATTCAACCGCGCCTCGAACACGAAGATGGCCCTTGGTTATCTTATATAGAATACTGGAAATATCTATTTCAAATGCTTATGTCGTCAGTCTATGTAATCAAGCACAAAAGACTGGAAGCAGATACAAGTTTATGAAGGAATTGGCAGAAAAGCTCACAAGGCCGCACATGGAACGCCGAGAAAACAGTGACCACATTCAGCGTGACATCAAGACAGCTGTTCGCCGTATCCTGCAGATCAGAGAGTAAATTCCAAGCAATTCCGTTGAAGACAAGCTTGAAGTGCGCAAGACATGTTGGACTTGCGATCCAAAAAAGAAACGTAAGACTTACAACTTGTGCTTTCTTCGCAAGGTACCAATCTGCGGGGAGTGTTCGAAAAAAATGTGCCGTGACTGCTATAAAAAATGCTAAGAATTTAGCGCTTGCAATTTTTAAGAGAGTTATTATTTTTTGTTGATTTCTCTGTATTGCCATATTGTATGACTCTTTAACTCACTAAAAATAAGTACAAACAAATTATATTTATTAGTTGCTATTACTACAGATCTCATTTTCGAATGGCTGTGAATTTTTGTCCTAAATTTTAAGTTTGTGATTGTTTTGAACAAAATGTTACTTGTTTCCTTTTCTTTTTTATTTTGTTACAACAGTTAAGACCCTAGACATGACTTTTATTTATTCACATTTCCCATAATCGTTCTAGATTTAGAAACAGCTACAATAACTCGTCGGCGGTCACCATGACCGCACGTAGGTGGTTAAGGGACGAAAAGTGGGGGTAGGTAGTTAAGGGTTAAGATAAAATAAATAAATTAATTCATTTCAGAAGAAAAGTTTATGTAATCTTAAAATAAAGTAAAATCAAAATAATACGAGCTTTACATAATTATATTATCAGCAATACTTTCCAGATATTACGTTTTGTATCAAAATAATTGTATTGTGCAACAATGCGACGGATTCTATCCCACATATTAATATATATATATTTATTTTTTTGATTCCATTGACTTATAGGAAAACTACCTTATTTTTTCTTTCCTATTCCTAACAAAACAAAATACCCAATAAACTCTTAGTATTTAGGGTATGTACTACGTTTTCTTGTAATAAAAGAAAAGACTCTTCGACATTGTTTTTGTTAACGTAAGCTAGGGTTGCTAAGCATTTTATTTTACGAGCAGATTCTGGATGTCTATCGTAACTTATCTTGAGTCCTATGCTTTGCAAATTCCTATATGTACATTGCTTGAAATAGAAGTTGCAAAGCCAAATACAACCTCCGAAAAAAGCAAAACGTGCTAAAGAACTTAATGCAACCATGACACTTCGGCGGAGACACAAAGAACAATATTTTAAAAGCTGTCGCCCAACAGAAATACCCCTACTAACCTTTGCAGCAAAGCAAAAAAAACCGACTTAAGTTAGCCAAAGACCATAAACACAAGGGCCAGGAAGATTTGGCGAAGGTTATTACTTAATATTTTCCCATCTATTAAAATATTTATGTCATATTCTCTCATAAATTTGTATTCGTCTTTGATTTATTTAGGTAGGTTTCTCTGATGAGTCCACAGTACAGATTCTGATGGATAAATATAGCTTTAAGACGACGCCACAGTGTGAGACTTTCAAATCTAGCAGGACAAAATTTTAAACAATATCGAATGAGCTTATATGCCGATAGTTTGACAAATTGTGTATTTAAAGTGATTAAGAATTAAAATAAATAAAAAAAATCTATATTAGTTAAAAAAAAAAAATACAGTAATTCCATACCATAATGATTAGAATTATCAATTTTCAGACCCGATCCCCTGCGATTTCGATGAAACTTTCAGCATCAGTTAAGTATTAAAAAATATTGGACCCATATATTTTTGTTTATCCTGCCGATCTGAAGTCTTGGATACAGGGTGACTCACATTTTAATGTTTTCATTTTGGACGTGTTTTTTAATTTCCTGATTACTTGGGATCGGATTACTCGATTGTTTTGTAAGATATTTCAAATTAATGTTATTGAATGGGATTTTTGAAAGAAATTAAATAAAAAACATATTGAAAAAAAAAACACAATTATTATGAATTTTTGATTTTTGACCCCCTCCAGAAGGGAAAGCCCCCCCCCCACTAAAAAATTTTTTTTATATGCTCTAATATTAATACATAACATATCAAAAATTTGTGGATGTTCAGCTTTTAGTTTAGGAAATAAATTTTATTTTACTAGCGTCTCTGTAAAATTTCATATTAAAAGTTTAGAATTTACTCGAAAAAACAATTTTTTTATTGTTTTTTAGATACTTAATGAAATACGTGTTTAAAAAATATTAAAATAATAGTTCTGGTTTATTATTTCATAAATTTTATAATGTTATTTTTAGAATTCTATAACACTATGTCATGCTATTGCCATTTACAGGTATAAAACTGTGGTACTTTTGAGTACTATTGCCTTGACACGATTATGTCTATTTGTAATTTTTAACATCGGACAAAATGATTATAAATTATTTCATAAGATTTTATATTCTGAAGAACTTTTCAATACAATAAAAACGTCTAGAAGTGATGATTATCACAATATATGTATGTAAAATGCTTTAATTTAATATGGCAACACCAAGAACGGGTTGCCCGATTTAGTCCATTTTCGAAATTGTACTTACTATTTTTACAAAAATCTGTGTACAAAATTTTAGCTCTTTACATCTCAAGCAGTGTAATATATAGTGAAAAACGAAATTTTTGTATGGCAACCCTACGATGGATTATTTGATTTATCCCATTTTCGAACTAAACTCTACATATTTTTTAAAAACGCCATGTATAAAAATTCAGTTCAGGTAAACGTGTCAAAAATGGAGACTTCATATAGGGTATAATGAGTAAGTATATTTGAGTGTGGCATAAAAACGCGGTATGGTAGAAAAAAGCGAATATAGCAAATATGGCAAGAACTTAGTTATGTTATTAGGCACAAGTGGTACAGATAACAACAAAAGTACTTCTTGTACAATGATACCGCGACTTTTTCTGGGAACATGTTGTAAGCTGGCAATGAACGGATTTGATGATCAACAATCTATTGACTCGCGAAGTTTTCATTGTGAAAAACTCTCTATACCTTCAAATATCTTTATTTCTTGCCTCCTGCGCTTCTTCTGACATTCAATTTTGTTGTTTAGGACCTGATGATGAGTTGAATTAAGACTTGAAATTTTGTCGCCCTAATAAAATACATACGGCATATTGTACCACGGATATTCCTTTAATTACAAATCTCTTGTATTGGTTGCATATGTTTCAAAGGTGACTTCATTTATAGCATAGCCATTGCCCAATGTCACTAAAATTCTATGAAAGCGTTCAATAAGCTCTTGATGGACTCCTGTCATTCCGTCACTCGTCTCTACTGCCCGGAAAAACTGCCTGGCTGTATTGTCATCATTGGTATTGCCAGCATGATGTGTAGGCATATCCATACCAATAAACCTATGTCACTGCGGAATCTTTCTTGGATATTTTTTTCCTAGCCGTTATCTTGGCTTTGTTTTCAGATCCCCGAACTTGCCAGGCATTTATATCAAGCCTATATGCTATATGAAATATAAAATCCATAATACGTATCCATGAATGTAATGAAGATATTCTAAAGGACAATGACCTTTCATTCACCGCTTTATTCGAAAATGATGTTGGTTTATTCATTTCCTTTGGCTTTGCTCCACGTATAAAACACGTTTTAGATGATGGTATCAATTATCATGGCCAATGCCTCGTCAGAAGGTATACCCGTAAATGTAGGCTCAGCAATTAGTCTTTTACACAACTTTTTCATACCCATATTAGATAAAGATAGAGAGAATTCCTTGACTAGTTTTGCTGAGTCTCTCTTCCCCGTTTTGCGAAGGTCATCTGGCTAGCTATAGTTATTTTCTCGCTTCTTTTCGAAACCAAAAGGATTTTTACCTTTCGCTTTTTCACTGCATTCTCCAAAATGTTTTAGTGGTATTCCTGGTCTTTTTAGTGTTCCAACTGCAAACCTTGATCAAATTAATTGTTGGTGTCTCTGTATGTAGTCAGGCAAAATGAAATATTTGTCTAAATATTTGTCTAAATTGGAATTACATGGAATATCTAGCTAATTCAGTAGTTAAATAAAAAAAATTATCTAAAGTGTTACTTCTTTTAGAGCTCAGACTTAATTTGTATTTTTATACAATAATAAATAAATGTATTACAATAAAAATATGTCAATCTTAACTGGAAGAAGTAGGTACCTATACTTTAAATAAACAGAACAAATAAACAAAACTCAATCACCGTTATTTAAAAATATTCGACCAACGAATTCACACGAATAATATGACTTGCAACGCAGCCTCTAAGGAATTATCACATCTAACTACTTTCAAGATCTATTATTTCTTATATTAACAAATAGCGTTCAGATTACAGTTAACGATATTATTAAAAAGTAAAACAGTTAGCTATCAAGCATTTTATTTGACTGTGATATTTTGAATTAAATCTCGCTAGATTTGCAAATTCTCATACTGGTGACAGGCGAAAATACAATTCAGACTGTTTGGTAGAACGATTAAAACATGCTCTAAGCATTATGGTATAGTATATGATAAGTCAGCAAGATACAGGTAATTTAAATATTGTAACGAATAATACAACAGGACTAATACATTCAAAGAATGGTTTCGAAATCTTTACTACATATTTATG
The DNA here is from genome assembly GCA_963924295.1 of Dioctria rufipes. Classification (NCBI taxonomy): domain Eukaryota; kingdom Metazoa; phylum Arthropoda; class Insecta; order Diptera; family Asilidae; genus Dioctria; species Dioctria rufipes. Next base: position 191,973,445 of record OZ002741.1, read on the forward strand.
TATGAGTGCACCTTTCCATAAGAAGGTCACTGGTTAGATGACCAAAATTTCAACGTTTTGCCATGGCCAGAAAATTCTCCAGATCTGAATCCTAAAGAAAACCTATGTGAATTAATTAAATGGGGGATTGCCAGAGAAAGGGTCACTAGTGACTGCTTAAAACAATGTGACATAATATCCCTGAGATCCAAGAAAATTGCAACAAATGTATAGACAGTATGCTAAAAGGAATTGAATCCTATCCTAAGTGGAGAAAGAAAATTATTACCTAACCTTCAAATACGTAATCTATTACAATATGATCAAAAAAATTGTAACAATACATTTTATATCTATTATTGCAAGTGCGGCTACCAAAATTAAGAAAAGTGACTAAAATAATATGATCACTCACTCTGCATACCTACATAATACTCTAAGAATTTTGCGTAAGTGGAATAAGATGTAATTTGGTTGATAATCTAAACAATGAGAATCGGCAGGTCTTCTTCGGCAGGACAATTATCATTTGCCATACATTCGGATATTGAGAAGCTATTGTCTCAAATATTCAAATTTATTTGAGATTTTTTTTTATTATAGGAAGGGGGGGGGGGGGTCATGACCCCCCCCCCCCCCCCCCAAGAGTACCACCACACCAACGCGGTGAATTGAAGCAAATCGCGCTGAACTGTAGAGCACGTTGTAAAAGTTTCACAGGGCGATTTTTGTATGGTACGGGCACAATGTTTAGCTGACGCCAGCGTTTAATGCTAGTGATATAGCGCACTTCTCTAAATTTATAACTGCTGCTGTGTTACAGAGATAATCTGCGGCAAAGCTTAGTTAATGATAAGTTAAGACAGAGGCGAAGAAGATTGGAAATTTTTCGTGTTTTCTAGAAGGAAACAAGTAATGACATATACTTATGTACTTATGTCTTTGCATGAATGGGGGAAAGAGCTTCGCTAACAAGTAAAACAGTTAGAATTGATACCCTAGATGATGCCCCTACTGGGCAAGTTTGATTTTTGAAGTGGTTTTTTCGAAAAAATGACTATAACCAATTTTATAGAATTTCGTATTCTGAAGTTTTTAGTACAATAAAAATGTCTTGGACTAATCGTTTTCACAGTATACGAAAAAACTCTAAATTTTTTTTATGGCAACACCTAAAAGGGGTTGCCCGATTTAGTCCATTTTTTGAAGTTTTATTTGCTAGTACAATGAAAATACCGTGTCCAATCCAATATATAGTGGAAAACGAAATTTTTGTATGGCAACCCCACGAAGGACTTGCCCGGTTTGTCTTATTTTCGAACTTAATTTTTACTTTTTTTTTTAAGTTCGTGTACAAAATTTCAGCTCTCTAAGTATACGCGTTCTTGAGTTATCGTGCGCACAGACAGACGGACGGACGGACATTCAAAAATCGAAATAACTTTAATATTATGCGTGGGTGTTCAATCCATTTTGTTCTACCATCATTATTTCGAGGTGTTACAAATTGAATGACAAACTTAGTATACCATTAAATTTCATGTGAGTATAAAAACGAGAGAACCTAGGATTATCCGAACGACAAAATCTTATTAAATCCCTCAAAATCCTATCAAATTATTCATAATAATGTACTCCCGGTCACAGTACTTCAATTTTTTAATAAAAAGATAAACTGCGCTTTGGCCCAGATGCTGAAAGGAGATGTAAAAATTTCTGCCATTTTTCCCGAAAATATCAGAGAATCCAGCATTAGTTTCTCCCATTTAATCACTTCATCAGAGCAAAACGAATGTAAACAGAAGCACGTGCTGTTCAAATATCATAGGAATTATACTAACAAACATTGGTTCTACTATAAAAAACATTGGATATTTCTCACAATATTTCAGCAAAAATCGGTTTTCACAAAAACGCGGGAGCATTTTATGAGAGTAAAACCTGAAAAGTCCGCCCCTTCTCATTTATTTATGAAAATGAATCATTTGCCATTTCCGTTTATTTGCATGTAATCAGCGTTTTCACATTTTATGTCCATATGCATAAAAATTTTAAAGAGAGTTCGATTTCTTTTTGTTATTTTTTTTCTTCTTTCTGTCCTTTCTAGCCGTGTACATTTAAATGGAAAACAATCGAAAATATCTTCTATGTCCTATATTTAGTTATTCAATCTTTGCCTGCGGTGGGGGTGTTTCTTTGAGTTTCTTATGAGTACTAATAGTGGCAATAATAGCCATTCGCTCGTAGCTCTTCATATTTGAAACACGTACGAATTTTTTTGAATTTTTTTGTGATTTTATATAGTGTCGAACGAAAAGTCATCTATCGCACCTATCACAGGATGGTAAGTAATTTTGGAATACATATTTATTTTATTGTTTGAAAAAAAAATGAAATGCTTTTATATTTTTTTTTTGCGCCGATTACTCGTATATACTCGTATATATATGATAAAAAAATTTAAAAGAGACTTCTTCCTACTTTTGCAACCCCCCCCCCTCCCACCCACTCGAACATTTTAGTTGTGACCCCCCCCCCCCCCCGGCTACAGGTCTGGATACGCGCCTGCAAAGCATAGCATGGCAGGAAGGAGATAGGAAAAGGATTACGGGACATAAGGTAAGTGACAGAGGTACCGATGTATGTCACTCTTCTTGAACATTCGCAAATTGTAAGCCTGCAGAAAAACTGAAGATGGTAGACTGTTTCACATTCGCACAGTTCGGGATAAGAAAGCATCACGGAATTTTACTGTACGGCCGAAAGTATTTTTACATAGGTCAACATTAAAATTACCACCCACTATGATACTTTTACATAATATTTCTGAAAATTCCATAAAAGATAGTTAATGAATTTAGTATATGGTACATTGTCACAAACTAAGCAAGCAAAAATTGATTCAATACTTCACACCAATGGTGTATGTCTATAAAATTTTCTATAATAAGTAACTTTTTCGATATTTTTATCTTGTCAATAAAAAACGAAATTTACATTTTTAAAGCAATTACCG